>JAFBJS010000382.1:0-76549 GCA_016785265.1 Paraplagusia blochii | reverse complement strand
CTAGGAATAGGCAGAAGACAGGAGACAGAGCTGGAGGTGGAGGAGTTAAAGATGCTTAGGTTCTCTTTAGGAGAGATAAGGATGGACAGGATCAGGAATGAGGTGATTAGAGGGACAACACAGACAGGAAGGTTTGGAGAAAAAGCTAGAGAAGACACATTGAAATTCTTTGGACATGTTCAGAGGAGGGACAGTGGAGACATTGGTAAAAGAATGATCCTAGAGATGGAGCTACCAGGTAGGAGACAAAGAGGAGATTGATGGATGCAGTGAGGGAGGACATGGAGGTAAAATGAAAAATTATCGTTTGGTGTGGGAACCCGTGAAAAAAGGTTTTGTCTTTTTCCTGTAGACTATCTCATTGTGATGATGTGTAAATAAAATAAAAATGAAAAAGAAAAAAACAGATCCTCATTAATCAATATAAATCAACAATCTTCATGAACAGAGAAATATGTAATAAATATTTGTGGCATGGGTGTATAAATACTTCATGCGTTTATTACATGTTGCTTGAGTGTGATTTTATTATTGTAACTTTGAGGCTAAGATTTTAGTGAGTTTCAAATCTGGTTCAAATTAATAAAACATTTATACCTCAACAACAGGTTCAGTTCACTGGAAATATTTAAAGAAACAGCTATGACTTATATATAGAGAGAAATAAAGAGGAAATATATTATTGTAAAATAACAAAAGTTCCTAAAATCAAGCATTTGTTCAAGAACTTTACTTTGAGTTTATTATAATTTAATACTGCTTAGTTAAGTTTTAATATACCTATTCTTATCTGCTTCAGGTCAATGGTGGGCACCTCCCTGGAGCAGCTTCCCCATCCCAGCTTCTGCCAACACATGCCCTCCTTAGACTGGCTGTGAGTCTCATCCTTTGTGTTTTTTATTGATCTGTGTCTAGTAAAAACACTGATCCCTGAACCTCTTATAAGATAAAGTCTCTTACGTCCAACAAGGTTACATTTCTTATGCTAAACAGGAGCCAATCCTTCACAATGAGAAGATTTCATTAATTCTAGTCCATGCTGTCTCATTCAACCCTCTGAATGATTCTCATTCATCCAGGTCAGGATATACAAAAGGGGTTTAGTTGTCAGCAACTGATCTTCCTCTTGGAGTTGAAAGTCGTTTAATTCCTCAACTGAGGAACTTCATCAGTTTCTGGTCGATGTCAGAGGGAACACTAGTAGTTCTGCTCCTCTAGGCCAGTGGTTCTCATCTGGTCTCACTCTGGGACCCACATTTCCCTGTGGTCATTAAGTCGTGACCCACTCTCATATCATTCAAACCAAGCAAATTCATTTTCTAAAAGAAAAAAAATGATCCTTTGAAAATCACTTCTTTTAACATTATCATTTAATCAGCAGAGCCTTTCAAAATAAGAGATTTTCTAATAAAATAAAACACATGCTCAACAGCTGATTCACCTTTTTTTTTATTTTTGACCAGCTGTTTGTGACCCATTTTTGGTTCAGGACCCACGGACCCACCAGTTGCGAACAAACACTCTAGACCACTACCTCCACCACTGGACAAAGGTGTGAAGAGTTGTTCTGGTCACACCTTTTTAGACAGAAACTGCTCCTCTATTCAAGGTTCAAGGTCTCGTTCATGGTCTGGGTCGTGTCTGTCATGATGTGAAGACATTGTTCTCAAACTCCAGTACAGGTACCACCTGTGGTACTTGGACTTGCTCTCTTGTGTGGCTAATGGGCTACAATTCCATTAGAGGTTCTCAGCTTAAGGCATGTGCTGATGTCATGCACAAAATAATGATACCTATTGTATCTGAAGAGCCAAACACTTGGAGGAGGAAAACAGTATAAAAGTTTGAAAACCAGCACTCTGAAGGACTCATTTGAAGGAGTGAACTCTCTGACAGTGTGCGTGCATCAACTCAATTGAGGAGAGGAGGTGATGGGGATTGCGTAGCCGGAGGTATGAGGCTGAAATGATTGGTCCTACAGGAATTCGCGAGCAGTGAAGGGCTCTCGGCGGATGTCACTGCGGTGGGTCATCCCGACCTGTTATTTTTGGCTGGGGTGTAAATTGGAGGGCGCAGCGGAATGGAATTGTAATGACCTCATAGTATCTGTGGGCCATGTGACCAGCTGTTATCAGCATGCTGTTGCACAGCTCTTCCACTTAGCTGTTAAAATCCCATTGAAAAAAATGTTCCGTCTGTTGACGAGATGACAAGACACAAACACCTCAGTGTCTCTTCCCTTTTTGAAAAGAAATGTCTCGTGTTCAGGCTTAGAGTCTCCTGTTTGAGCATGGAGGATTTCTGAACTTGTTTTCCTTCCGTCTTCAGGGATCTCGAGGGAAACCACATTCAAACTCTCAATTACTCCCTCCTTAATACCTGCAGCAAGCTCAGGGTTCTGTAAGTACCTTTGTTCAAAGCATATTTAAAAATAGAACAGTTGAGGAGTTCATTTGCATACCTGACAAGGGGAATGATCTGTTTTTTAAGGCTGAGCTGTTTCCACATCGGCACTGTATTTGTGTGACACTTTGTAAACACTGATCTACATTGATATCAGACAAACCTGCACCATCTCTGCTCCTCTGGCAATAACCCATTTATTTATGTGAAATGTTCCCACAGTATCTCTGGAGATATTGTTTGAGTCGGACAAGTAGAACATAGAGGATGTTTCTAAAAATGGAAATGCCTTGTGAACAGAACAGATGTTCCCTGATATACAAAGCATTGTCTAAAATGTACTTTGTTATTATATATCACCTTACATGAAGAGTGTCAGCCGAATTGAAGGGAAAGGTTTGTAAGACGGTTGTGAGATCTGCCATGATGTATAGATTAGAGACACTAGAAATAGGCAGAAGACAGGAGACAGAGCTGGAAGTGGAGGAGTTAAAGATGCTGAGATTCTCTTTAGGAGAGACAAGGATGGACAGGATTAGGAATGAGGTGATTAGAGGGACAAAGACAGACAGGAAGGTTTGGAAAAAAGACATTGATAGAAGAATTATCCTTGGGATGGAGCTACCAGTTAGGAGACAAAAATAGAGTGATGGATTCAGTGAGGGAGGACATGGGGGTAGATGGAGTCAGAGTAGAAGATACAGGGGACGGGGAGATGGGAAAGGATGTTTTGCTATGTCTATATTGTCTACATATATAATTCTCTCACAAATTATCCCAAACTTCTTAAATTCCCGTGTTACCTGGGTTATCAACTGATTTCTATTTTTCTTTAGTATTTCTTCATTTTCAAACCTCACACATATATTTTACCAGATAAAATTCGCATTTAGGTGAAATATTTTGCCCAAAAGTCACTAAGACAAAAAGTAGCTGCAACAACAACAATGATTTATTGACATAAATGTGATAAATTCAACACATAAACACAGCAGTGAGTTAGGAAGTTTGTCTCTGTAAACAACTCTGTCTTTGTTCAGGTTTCTAATGGACAACATGATTAAGAGAGTTCCAGAAAACACTTTCCTGTCCTTGTGGAAACTTGCGGAATTGTAAGTCAATATCCTTCTCATTCCTGTCAAATTATCATTTAAAAAAAAATCCATTTCCAGAGTGTAATAATAATTGACAGCCTTGATGGTTCCAGAGACAAATTGATATATTTATGGTAATATCTGTGACGAAGAGAAAATAAAAAATTATGAAGGACAGGGGACAAAATTTACCAGAAAGTCCATAAAATCCTTTAAAAAAAAAGGTTCAACTGGCGCTGACAAGTGTGAAAAAGAAACTACCGGACTCAAACGTAGGGAGAGTGAAGGAAAAGTGAGGCTCATAAGGCCCAGTGACAACCGGACAGAACAAGTGGAAACAGATCCGGACATAATGAGGGAACAGGTGAAAAACAGAGGGAATGGTTCGTGTGGTTCTACAGGAGTGGGCGGTTATGAATGTCAGGTAGAACGTACAGTAGAAAAAATAATGATGGCAATAACGGCTTCATTGAAGTCGGCAAAATAATGGATTGTAATGTATAAAATGTCATAAATGTTCTTTAGAAGTTAAACAGAGAACTGACAACTGTGTAATTTCTCAACTACATAAATGAATAAACAGAAAATGGAGATTGTACTGAGCTTAACACTGTTATATGGATAGACTGACAGAAAGAAATAAACTTAATCAATCCTTGCTTAGTTGCCTTAGCGTCT
Source organism: Paraplagusia blochii (assembly GCA_016785265.1). NCBI lineage: Eukaryota > Metazoa > Chordata > Actinopteri > Pleuronectiformes > Cynoglossidae > Paraplagusia > Paraplagusia blochii. The sequence goes on along the minus strand of JAFBJS010000382.1, from coordinate 72,374 downwards.
CATGTTAAATTAGTTTATAGGAAATAATTTCTGAAGATAGATAGATAAGATATTCATTTAAATAAATGAATTTCAAATAGTAGCAGTAGAGTTTTTTTACATTCTCTGCACAATCCATTCACCTCAATTTCATCATTTTAGTTTTCTTCAAGTGTTACAAAAATTGAATTTAATTCCTGTAAAAATCTAAACTTTAATCAGATTCATTCATATGTGAAATTAATTTAATTATATATTTTTATTGCAACAGTTTCAAATAGTTTCAATTTCAAATGTATCAAAGTCAACCAAAATTAATTAATTATTCTAACCTGTTACTTCCCGTTAACAAATCATTTTTAAATTTTTAATTATCCTATATACTGTACAAAATATATAATATACTGCATGTTCTATGAATATTGGAATTCGCTTGCATAAAATCCTTAGAGTGATTTCTTTTACTCTTTTCACCACATCACTGTACATATCAGAGCCACCAACACCACAGACTGCAGCTTGTCATAAAGTTTTAAAGTTCCCATCAATATTTCTGACGGTTGGTAGACCACATGGAAAGCTCAGATGAAAAACTTGTCCTCTAAATGTAATCTGCTGAGATAAAAAATGACTTGAGTCCAAAGTCGTTGTCTTGGTCTAGACTATGTGTAATCCATTGATTCCACCATTCATGCTCAGCGAAGTATGAATGCATTATCTTGTAATTTGATTTTGTATTGTCCCACTTTTTTTTTTTTTTTACCAATTTTAGGAATTTGTCCAGCAACCGAATAAGAGAGCTGCCGAAAAACACCTTTAAAAGCCTTTCCAACTCTCTCCTCAGACTGTGAGTATCTGGCATTAGCCGTGCTGAGGTGTCACTCATTATCAGGGGATTAGAACAGAAATCTGTTATGGGGAAAGCAGAAGACGGAATTCTATTTACGTCTTTAGCTTTCAATTGGATTCAAAGGGCATCATTTTATCTCCCTTTCTGCGCCTTTCGATAGCAACGGAATGAGAACATGGAAGGGGCGAATTATGTGAAATGAAAACCTTGTGATGACCTTTCCATGAGAGACGAGATTGTGGTTGTTTTTAAACCAGAACAAAAAGTGGTTCAGTGAGAAGCCTTGAAGGATCTGAGAAACGCGGTTCTCGGTGTCGTCTTACACTTAAGTGCATCTTTTTTGTTTATAGGTAGGCGTTTATTTTCCACAAATATTTCTAGGGTTATCATTTAGAACAGTGTTCCTCAACATTTTCTGCACCACGGACGGGTCATTAAGTTGTGGCAGATAAATAACCCTTAATAAACTAAAATTTCCGCTGTTATGAAATATTTTCCGATCTATAAAATCATCCTACCCGAATTACAAGGATTTATTAAGGTCACACAGCCTATAACTTTCTGCTACCAAACCAGTAAAAAAAAAAATTAGAATCTTGTATCAATGACTCGGTCATTTTGAGATTATTGTTGTTGTCTTCACTGAGAAAATATTTCCTAATCAAATATAGTTGCATTATTGATGATGGAATCCTTGCCATAGTTCAGTTCTTTTGTTGATATGGGTATGGATCAAGTGGAAGTAATAGCCACATGGGGCCAAAAGGAAACATTATTTCTCTGCGGCCCTGCACCAATTTACCCACAGACCAGTACCAGTCCCCGGCCCAGTGGTTGGGGACCACTGATCTAGAACACATGTCTAACTCAAGAAACCTAGTCCAAATGTTGCCATCCAGATCCTATGTGGCCTGCGGGAAAGTGCTGTCCAATTTTTTTCACCTAATAAACTATGTTTTTACACAGCAGAGCTACCATAATAATTGATTATCACTTGCATTTAGGATTTCAGGACACTGCACACTGCTTCATATGTGTTGCACGTGGGCCAAAATTGCACTGCTGGCCATCATTTGATTGTGCCTGGCACAGCATTACATTGTATATAGCATAATTTTTTTTTTAGTTTTGTAAACTATGGACTCATTTGAACAGTTCAAAGTCATTGAATCCAAAAGACTGAGCAGATGTTCCCGGAATGACGAACATGATGGAATATGTAATCTGCAAGGAGCACAGAGTGGTTGAATAGACCAGTGTGAATTGCAAATACTTATCTCAAACAATTTTTTTTGGTCCATTGCCTGGAGAATTAGCAGCCAATATTAACAATTCCTCTGCTCTTTACTTTTAAGCATCAAACCATTAACACACAGCAGCTTGTGAACAGCAGGATCTGCTTCATGAATATTGCTGTTATGGCGTTAATGAGGTTTTTCTAAATGTCTTTACCCGTTAGCTGGTGAATGGGAAATCAAACTACTGTTTTATTCTTATATAAAAAGGACTTTTGTCTTTGTGATGTTTATTTGATTGGTTTTTAGGGATTACTGATAAGAAGACAATTTCCTCATGCAGAGATCTACAGACACTGTGTTAAGGTTCTCATCATAAATGGGTTATGCAATAAAAAATTACAATGAAATTACATTTTCAATTCTACTCTGGTTGCTGTATGGCTACATTATAATTAGGGCTGGCGTTATTATCTGAATCATGACATATTTGTTTGAATCATTATTGAAAACCTGATAAAGCAATGTCTTGGGTTTCACTGTTGGTAATTAGTCACAAAAATCTACCTGTATCTGCCAGAAGTTCTTAGCTGTGTATGATTTAAATACATGGCTCGTGGGCCAAAGCTGGTCCACAAGAGGGTTCAATGTGGCCTACTCAAAACATTTCTAAAGTAAAGAAATAGCCAAACTTTTTGCAAATATGTATAAAATGGACTTATTGGTAATTTGCTAATATTGTTAAGCAAAATACATTGGACTTGGATGCTGGTTAAGCAGCAGAAAGAACCATAATTTGCGTAAAACTAAGATAAATAACATGTTATAAATCAAATGTATAAAGATGGCTAAAAAGCTTCTAGTGTCCCCAATGCCATCTATAGGGAAAACATGGGCATTGCAAGTGAAAGAATGAATCCTAATGCAAACCAATTATTTGCCCATATCTGCTCAACATCACTTATCATACACTTATACGTATATGCCTGGGACCTCATGTTTTATTCTTATTTCCAGCGTGGAAAAAGAAGAAAAGTGTGTCCTTCACACATCCCTACCCACACTCACAGGTGACCACACAATGTGAAAGACCTCACGTATTCGTCCAGTGCTAATTTGGTTTAATGGTCTGTGATTCCACTGACATTTTAATAAGTAGGACGTGACTCGTGTTGTGTAATAGTCTTTGACGATAAAACATTGCAATCAAACAACTAAAACAAATAAAAAAAACTAATGTCTTGACAATGTATGCAATAAAATAACACTTTTGTCTACAATGCCCTAACCCTAACACTGATTTTCTAACACCTAGTTTTTTTCAGTAGTCTTTTTTCATGAAAGACAATCACGTCTCTTTTACACCGACCTTGTTTTCTTCCTGTCTAGCAGATACCTGAGAAAGTGTGGTTTCTAAACCAGCTTGTTGTTGGGGGTGGGACATTTTACTCATTGGTTGAAGATCTGTCGGATTAGTTTATTTGTGGCAAATGAAAACAGACTTTGCATGTGAGTCTGGCTCCGCATGGCTCCCAGTGAATGACTGTCCAGGTTCTGTTCAGCCCTGACTATGAACCTGTAACAAATGTGATAGAACATTAATGAGGTTCAATGACTTCACATCATATGACCTGATATAATGACTTAATTAAAAGGTTGGGGGCAACATGCACTTAGTGTAAGCAGTGTTCTCTCTATTCTGGGATGATATTTTTAATCAACGTAATCTACAACAAGATGTAGTAAATACAGCATTTATTCTAATACTGCATACTTACAAGTTTTGTGGTTAATAGTTTTATTTATGTTTGGGACGTGAACCCAAACATGCAAATTATTTGATTAATTCATTACTCATAATTGTAATGTAATTCTGGACTTGTAATAAAATCTGTATAATTGCTATATTAACATTGAAATTAATTCTGAACACAAAACAATTTATACTGCCATTTACAGCAGTGGTGCCCAACCACTGGGGCGGCGACAGGTACCAATCTGTGGGTGAATTGGTGTTGGGCCGCAGAGAAATAATGTTTCCTTTTGGTCCCATCTGTCTATTTCTTCCACTTGATCCATACCCATATCAACAAAAGAACTGACCAATAGAATGGCTAGGATTTCATCATCAATAATGTAACTATATTTGATTAGGAAATATTTTCTCAGTGAAGACAACAACAATAAACTCAAAATGACACAGAGTCATTGATACAAGAGTCGTTTATACCGGTCTGGTAGCAGAAAGTTATAGGCTGTGTGCACTTGAGAAATCCTAGTTGTGCCCATGCACAGTTTACTTAGGTTTTATAGTTAGGAAATTTTCCGGAATCCCGGAAATTTTATTTTATTACGGGGTATTAATCTGTAATAAAATGACACTGACATTTTAAAATGTCAGTGTCATTTTATTACAGTAAAACTTGACAACCGATCCGTGAAAATAGTACGAGACATTTAACCGGTCCGTGGGGCAAAAAGGGTTGGGGAACACCAATTTAAAGTGTCTAATAATAATCGGAAAACCAGAGAGACGCAGTCTTAACTCAGCAGAAGTGAATAAAAAACAAAAATAATGAAACTCACAGGGTGTAAAACAGAATCCAAACAAAGCAGAAAGTGTGAACAAGTCTTCCCTGGCAACACTATTGTTCTCCACCGTGACTCACATCATGGTCCTGCACTGAAAAATAAAGATGCCAGAATTTCCTTTCAATTATCCGCAAGTTTTTGGTTCTGACAGGCTTCTCTGGACGTGTCATCGTTGTCTCTCGTTGCAGAAATGTCTCCCACAATCCCCTTGTGCAAATTCAGCCAAGCCACTTTAATCATTTGATTCACCTTCAGTCTTTGTGAGTAAGACACGCAAACTCAAACGCACGTTTCAGCCAACCACAGGGTGAAAAAAAAAGTGTTTTTCTTTGCAGGGCACTAGAAGGGATTGAGATTCCAGACATTCAGACAAAGATGTTCCTGCCGATGAAGAACCTGTCACACATGTTAGTACACGAATGCAAGACGTTTCTCCAGTTTTTTTTTTCCCTCTTTCAGTGCATCACTCATGTTTCACTCTTGTCATTTCCATTGTTTTTTTGTTTTTTTTTCAGATACTTTAAGAAATTTCAGTACTGCTCCTACGCTCCCCATGTCAGGTCGTGTAAGCCCAACACAGATGGGATATCTTCATTTGAGGACCTGCTGGCCAACATAGTTCTGCGGGTGTCCGTGTGGGTCATAGCCTTCATCACGTGCTTCGGTAACATCTTGGTCATCGGCATGAGGTCATTGATACGAGCCGAGAACAATCTACATGCAGCGTGTATCAAGGTTCTGTGCTGTGAGTATATAAAACCCTCCTCCTCCTTCTCCTCCAATATATATTGAACAATCAAAGATGTACTGAACATAAACAGGATCTGCTCTTGCTCGCAAGAAGATCGCAAGATTAATGGAACAATCAAAGTACAAGATCAACCCCAATAAATTAAATTATGCTAAATCTAACTCATCCATCACAGAGACAGATGCTGAATTGCTCTGATCATAACATTTTGTCTAGAAGATGGATGGCTTTTAAGGATCTGTATTTCAAACTGCAGCCTGAAAGATACCACTACGTCACCATAAAATCCTTAAAACAACCCTCAAGCAGGTGAATGATGTGTCACTGCACAAATGGATGAACCTGTTTGTGTTTGAGTTACTGCCTCTGTCGTAATCTGTTTTCCTTTTTATGACGTCGTTCATTAGTTTTATTATGTGATGTTGAAAGGATGAGTTGCTTGAATATTATTACGAATATAAACCATTTATTTTCTTTTATTTAAATATAAATGAATGAAATCAATTTTCATCAGTTTCAGCCAGTTAGAATGATCAAAGTAATTTGTATTGGCTAATTTTTTTTTAAATTCTCTTCAAAACTCTCTTTATTAAATTAAAACAGTCTTCAAAACATTTTGTACGGTTAATCATGTCATGGAATTGGAAGGTTTTTCATAAGATAGGGGTCATTTTAGTTGATTGCAAATTAATAAAAGAATATATTGCTAAAATAAAAATGTTAAACCGCTCAATTTCCCAAATTAATTGCATTTAATCGCATTGTTTACACAAAATTCAATAATCAATTAAAAAGTAGTATAAAGTATGAAATGTATTTGATCTATTAAGTAAATTAATAGCATAAAGAGTTAATGCCATATTTACACAGCAATGTGCCCAGCCCTTAAAAAAATCTTTAAGTTCATCACATTGGATTAAGTTTAATATAACGATACATTCCAATATAAATGTCTTTTTTTACTCAAAGCTGAAAACTGTCTGTTTTTGTTTTTCTTCTGCCACTCAGAATCTCACTTATGTATTCTCAGTCAGTTCATCCTCCTCCACAGATTTTTGTGGTTTGTTTCACAAATAAATCCCCCCCAATCTGGACTCCCACTCTTCTTCCAGGTTTTATTTTCGACAGCCATTTCAACCTAAAAGTGCAGAGAAAATTCCTTTCATGGCTGTTAAGAAAAGTCCCCTTCTATCCAGTGTAGCCAATGTACATCCTCTATCTCCGCACAGGTGCCGACTGCCTGATGGGAGTGTATCTCTTTTTCGTGGGAGTGTTCGATGTCAAGTTCCGAGGCCAGTACAATCGTAATGCCCTGCTGTGGATGGAGAGTGTGGAGTGTCGCACCATTGGGTTTTTGGCCATGCTCTCCTCAGAGGTAAAACCCTGTTTATGGCACCAGTTGCTTTAAAACCACATTAATGCTGATGTGAAGCTCGGTGCTGGCGACTCGGAGCCCGGGACAGGTCAGCGCTGCGGTCGATGGCTCCGTTCGTCTATCATGTTCAGCACTGCTGAGTGCAATTTGTCAAACTGACAAACACCGACAGCATCTGGAAAGGCCTCGTCCAGGAACTCCAATGGTGCTGTGGCTGACTGAGCATTATTTGATTCCATTAGTTCAAGTCGTCACTGGAAGATTTGCAATGCAGCTGGTTAAACTGAGCATTTGCCAGATTTTGCTTTGAGCAAATCACAGGGACTGCAACGAATGGTGCAATGAACTCATCACATTATATCCAGTTACAAACATGTGAATTCTTCATAGTTGTTAGTAAAACGCTTATATTCAGAGTAGAGCAGCCTCATTCTCTACGAAAACACAGCAGAGCAGTGCAACAAAATACACTAAGGTGAGCATCTCCAGCATGAATGGCAGGAAGAACTGCAACACAATCTGAGATTACTAAGAACTAACATTATTAAGCCTAAATATTGCATTATTATAGCAATGTTGCAACCCGTATAACTTCAAGAGGCCTCACCACCTTCAGGAAAGGCTCACAGTATGGTGTGATTTGGGTGGCATTCATGGAGACTGCTGCCCCCACGACCTGGCAACAAATAAGAGGATGATGATGAATGAGTATCGCATTCATGGACAGTTATTAATGTTCAGATTAAGTGCAGCTAAGCAGCAGACAGACAATTCCTCTGTAAAATATTCATAATGCAATGTGAGTAAATGGAAGATCATTTTTATTTTTATTGTTTAATTCATTCACCTTCATCTTGTCTATTTCTGAGTGGCAGGAGCAGCAGTCTCCATAATTGTCCCCAAATTACACTGCAATGCAATGCAACCTTTTCCACGTTGGACGTTATGTGAGGATAGTGCTACGCTCAGCACCTCAGCACCTAAGGTCTTCTGTACCAAAAGCCTGCTTCCTTAGTGTCTTTTTTCTTCATGTTTTTATATTGTAAAAATTGATTGCATAGAAACTGTGCATAAGGCAGTGGACTAGTGGTTAAGGAAGCGTACTAGGGTCTGCAAAGTCCCTGGTTCGAATCCCACTACCGCCAAGTAACCACTGCTCACTTTGATGATGGGTTAGATGCAGAGGCCAAATTTTGTTGTGTGGTGTGAATCACAATGACAAAAAAAAAATTAATTTATTCTTTCTTCTTCTATACTTTACATATTGCTTTAAGGGTTCTGTCTGAAGAGGTTCAGTTTTACACACGGAATTTGGACAAATCCTATAATTCCCACTGCAGTCACTGCATGAAAGGGCTGCAAAGCTCTGGTTGTTCCATTCTGGGGTGGGAGGGAGGCAGTCTGCTGGCTGGTTCCTAAAGAAAGCAAAGTTTTACAGTTTTACAGGCATTTATGACATATTGTCACATTGACATCAGAGTATGAAGGAATGGAATATCAACCATTCAACTGTACTCTGTACTTTATACTGAGAATTATATACACTCTAATCCTTTCAAAATGATATTTTAAGGTGATCTTTTATAAGTAATGACATTTTATAAAAGAACAAAATTATAACAGTCCTGCACTATTCATTTCAATACAGATCTTCCCATTAACATTTCAGCGAGACGCCCATTATCGCTACTGCCGCTGGTTTACAACTTTTGGCAGCAGATATTGAGGATTACACTCAGGAGGAAAACTCAATATTGTCCATAAATGATCAGAATCAGTCAGTTGCCTGTAGGGAACGATAGTATATGAAGTTAACTCTACCGCCAGGAACAGTAAAAAGTTGATGCAGCTCAATGCTCAGTAATGACTGCAGTCCTTTTATTAAATATGTCATACACACTTCACCAACTTTAATCCTAAACTATACTCTATGTCGGGGTTCTTATGTCTCCAAACCTTGGTCACCAAACAAAAAAATCTTAGAAATGAATGCATGTGCAGATTTTTCTGTTTCCATATGTGTCTATATTATTTATAGTCAGTCTAAACATTTATCAGCTATCCTGCGAAAATGTCAAAAACATTTTACATTCCTTTCTTCCTTTCTATCTTTATTAAACGAGCTGAGGGCATCGATTTTTACAAATTTGTAAAAAATATTTACAGATCATTCCAGACTGTTTTTATTGTACTGTAAACTGTGTTGAAAACAAATGTTGTTCTAATTTTTATAACTCGCAGTTATGAAAGCCATCCGCACAGACTTGTGCTTCTACAGATTGAACGCATATGAAATATTTATTACAAACCATGAGTCATTTCATTAACAGCGATAAATGTGTCTACTCCAGAAAACAACATAAATCATATTTACTCACTATATTACCAATTGCATTTTAGCGTTTGCAAACGAATGTTGTCATTGACAGAAGATAATTTATATTTGTTTAGGTTTGTGTGAAGTGGGAGAAATCACATCCTAATCATCTTAGCTAACAAAAAAAAACAAAAGCAAAGTCCTGTTTCTTTGATTTCACTGAAACATATTATTGTTCCAAGCACATATGGTGCTGTAGGTGTGTCTGAGTTCTGAGGGCGAAGTTTATAATAATGTTTTTCTCTTAGGTTTCAGTCCTGCTCCTGACCTACCTCACCCTAGAAAAGTTCCTGGTTATTGTCTTCCCTTTTAGCAATCTGCGTCCAGGGAAACTTCAGACCGGGGTGAGCTCATTTCTGCTGAATGTGTATTTCTTTTTTTACTATTTTTAAAGATTTAATAATCAAGAGATCCTGCACTAAAGTTAAACTTATTGCACATTAATGACTTCTTTTGTGGGAATGTTTTGCTGGATGTTGTGATATTTAAAAGGAAGTGAATGGATATTTAATGCAGCCGTGCATCCACTCAGTCTAATTTTGTGCATCTCATTTACTGAACGATCTGAACCTCAGAGAGTGACTTGGTTTCTAATTACTGAACTGTTCTATTGTGCTGAGCCTTATGGTTGGTTCTTTTGCACAAAGGCCAATTTACATATAAAATAGTAAACACAGCAGTGGCCTTATGGCCTCTGAAACATTGAGGAGAGTCTTCTGGGATATGAAGTTCTAATCAGAATAACATGAAGGTCTAGGGCTGTTGCTTGAAATGTCAAACTCTAATTTGATTCAACTCCACTTCAGTGAAAAGTAAATTTTTCTATTGGGACACACTGTGTAGAGCCCTTGGAACGGCTTTTGAACTTTCCTTCCTCTCTTCTTTCTTCATCTCCTCGTCACAGACCAAACAAACTGATTAGAGAGCAGTAGATTAGGATAATGTTTCAGCGTGTCAATGTCCTTCTTTCTCTTAGTGTTCTTGCTGTGAATTTGGTGAGCTGCCAATCCTGTTAGAAAACGGATAGCAGAGAATCAATTTGTTTGCCCTTTGTTATAGAGAAACTCAGGTATAATTATGTTTTATCTTGCATTTTTGACCTAAAATAACTTTAAAAATACTCATATACGACATGTGCCACATTTTGATTGATCTTTAGTGTCAGTGGACTACAGTAGTGTCTTTGAACCACATTTGGCATTTGATGTTTGCCTAACTCTGGGCAGTGGTGGCCTAGTGGTTAGGGAACCGGACGAGCAGTTGTCAGACCAGCCATAATGGATGGATTAAAGACACTAGGAATAGACAGAAGACAGAGCTGGAGGTGGAGGAGTTGAAGATGCTGAGGTTCCCTTTAGGAGAGACAATGATGGACAGGATCAGGAATGAGGTGATTAGAGGGACAACACAGAAAGAACAGTTTGGAGAAAAAGCTAGAGAAGACAGATTGAGATGGTTTGGACATGTTCAGAGGAAGGACAGTGGATACATTGGTAGAAGAATGATCCTAGAGATGGAGCTACCAGGTAAGAGACAAGTAAGAGATTGATGGATACAGTGAGGAAGGACATGGAGGTAGTTGGAGTTAGAGTTAAGGATACAGAGGACAGGGGGAGAAAATGTCGACTCTCCGTGGCAACCCCTGATGAAAGGGCAATCCGAAAGGAAAATAAGATATTATATATTATATTATATTTCTGGTGCAGATGTGTTAGTATTAGGAAATCCGCACTCTCCAATTTTAGACATAGACAAATCTAACAATACAGTAATATGTCCTGTTTCTCCTGCCTTTACCTGACACAGATCTCTGTCGACTAAGCTCACCTCCTCTGATGGTCATGGCTTATCACTAAACATGAGTCTGTTATCTGTGTTTGTTGTCATGTTTATTTAGAGTTCAAGCCATTATCAAACCAGTGCCTGCCAGTGTTACTGATGTAGGTTTTTTTATTAGGTGGTCCTGGCATCTATCTGGGTCCTTGGCTTCATTATTGCTGCTGTGCCGCTAATGAATGAGGAAGTGTTTGGAAACTACTACGGACGTAACGGAGTCTGCTTCCCGCTGCACTCTGACAGGCAAGAAAAACCTACTGCCAAAGGATATTCCACAGGGATTTTTCTGGGTAAATTTAAGCGAAAGCTCATTTTGCAGTTAATGTTTTTTTTTTCTTTTTTCTAGTACCTGACGTCTAGCCTGTGAAGTGTATAAATGTCACTACAGTAGCCAGTTAAGATTTTTATTTCCCAGAGGATTGGTTTACAATGCTATAAAAAAAACAAAAGTAGCAGTGTTTAAATTAAAAGAAATGTACATATAACTTTTCTCAGAAGAACATGTGGCATTTAGATATTTGTTAACTCTCCAATCTGGCAAATGGTGTCAGGAGTGATCTGTAAATGAAGAGCGTCAGCTGAGGTGAAGGGAAAGGTTTACAGGACGGTTGTGAGACCAGCCATGATGAATGGATTAGAGACACTAGGAATAGGCAGGAGACAGGGCTGAAGGTGGAGGAGTTAAAGATACTGAGGTTCTCTTAAGGAGAGACAAGGATGGACAGAATCAGGAATAATTAGAGGGACAACACAGACAGGAAGGTTTGGTGAAAAAGCTAGAGAAGACAGATTGAGATGGTTTGGACATGTTCAGAGGAGGGACAGTGGATACATTGGTAGAAGAATGATCCTAGAGATGGAGCTACCAGGTAGGAGACAAAAGGAGTCATTGATTGATGCAGTGAGGGAGAACATGGAGGAGTTGGGGTTAGAGCTGAGGATACAGAGGACAGGGGGAGATAGAAAATGTTGACTGAAATGCCGAAAGGAAAAGAAAAAGTCCAATCTGGCAAAAAGTGATAAAAATCTCCTCAAAGTTTCCAGTGCCTTTGAGGATTTAGCAGAGTCTAAAGAAGTACCCGGTGGTATGAAGGAGTCTGTGTCACGGCTGGTTCAAGTCTTGTCATGTACAGAGATGGGCTCATTCTTGTTAGTGCTGCAGCCTGATTGTTTACTGAACATCACAGTGAGCTGTGGTCTGACTTTGAAAAAGGGAAATCTCTACAACTGTATTTTTTAAAGCCAGGTTCTCTATAATTATGATGCCGCTACGGGTTTCTCCAAGAGAAGCTAATCCTACCTTAAGGAATATGGCACTGTGTGTACCCACCACCTACTAAGGGAAGGAATAGCCCTGTAAACCACAAACACCATAGCTCCATGAAGAATGCATGATTAGTCTGGGGGATAACGCAGTGTTCTCGCTGAGAAACAGTGAAAGTCTGGCAACAGTGATGAATCAATTCTGGACATATTCTCTCTCAGCGGGTGCCAGGATTTACATCACTTGGCTGATGAAGAATCCTGTAAACTGTTTCCAAGAGGCGCCCCTGTTTGTTGTTCATTTTTTAAATAAGGTTAGAAATCAATCGCGTGCTGGAAAAATGACAATGATTTGATTTTTTTTTTTTTCAGAGGGACCTGTTTACCTCCTCATTCACTGTTCTCCTTCTTTTTAAACACTGGTTGAGACTGGGTGTTGCAAGATGATAACAACATTGATTTTGTGCCAAAACTCTCCCAAAAATAATAATGTGTTTCCAGTAAGATTCGAAAAATAATATAGGGTCAGTTGGCAACAGTATTTTGCCTATTTTTTTTCTTAAATTAAATGTGAAAAACACAAGATAGATTGGGTTATGCTCTGCACAGGAGGACTGTGCCCATGTTTATGCAGGGCACAGAGAACTATAGGATTTACCATAAAATGTGGAGAACAAATCTGTAAAACATTATTATAAATTCAACTTTCACATCAAGGTGGGGGCCGCAAAATATCGTTCCATGGCCCACGGGCCGCGAGTTTGAGACCCCTGCTTTAAAGTGACCCATGCTATTGTTTCGCCTCACTCTCTGAATCGCGGATCTCGAGTCCGTTATAAAAAACAAGTAACGTTAAGCTTAAAAATGTTTGTCCTGCACATTTGTCCTGTACATTTTTTACGGCAAGGCATTTCGTGGAGAACTAGCTTCTTTAGGGCGTCCTGGTTTGCTATGACGCCAGAGTAGCTGATTGATGACAACAGTCTCTGCACCATGGTTTTACCTAACGTTACTGAGAGACAATTCTCCCTCTGGTCTTGTAAACAGATTTGAACTAAACAGTACATGCTGGAATGAGTTGAAACACACGATTGTGACAAAATATCCAGGTTATTGTTTATAATAACATTGAAGTTATGGTAAACACTTATTTTATTTGGCCTTATGATCAACATAGGGATCATGTGTACTTCAAATAGTCATACTGTACCCTTTACTAACAGAATGTAATAGCATATATTGTGAGTGAGAGTGGCCTTTAAATATAATACAATATAGATATTTTTAATCAGTGTGATTTCACTTTATTCCGTCAAAACCCCTGTACCCTATTTTAAGACAGTTATACATACGTTTTTTTGTTTGTTTGTTTGTTTGTTCAGGTCTAAACGTGGTGGCGTTCTTGGTGATAGTGTTCTCCTACTCCAGCATGTTCTACTCCATCTATAAAACTGGCATCAACGCCACAGAGCTGAGGAGCAGACTGCACAGAGATGTGGCTGTGGCCAACAGATTCTTCTTCATTGTGTTCTCTGACGCCCTCTGCTGGATTCCCATATTTTTGGTGAAGATCCTCTCACTGCTAAAGGTGGAGATACCAGGTATTTCATTTAAATATATATATGCTATAACTTCAATATATTGTAAACCATTTTATACACACATTAATAAATCAGTTTTCCTTACTTCAATTTTGTCTTCTTGCAGGGACAATCTCCAGCTGGGTCGTCATCTTCATCCTCCCCATCAACAGCGCTCTCAACCCAATTCTTTACACATTGACCACCAGTTTCTTCAGGGAACAGGTGGAAGTCTTACTCTGCCGATGGCAGAGGAGACACATCTTGAAAAAAGACCGTAAAAGCCTCACATCCTCCACAATCTTCATGGAGAACTCAAGGCCTCAGTGCTATCAGCAGCCAGCCTACCTCCAACGTATATCACTGACTGGCGCTGATCCTCGCTACGCCTGAGCGAGACAAAAACTTTTTTTTGTTTTTATTTTGGTCTCAAAATCGAGGACTTTGGACTCTTTCAGCATGCTGACAGCTGCACTGATTCAATGAGTTTCAGTGTCAAACAAAATTAACAGCCACTGAGCTCTGTCATTATATGCTAAGATTGTTGCAATTTCTAACAATGTTAACACTTTTTTTAAGAAGCTTTTTCCTCTCCTTTGTTTACACACGAGTGGTGCAAGTGTCTCACACAGACGGACCGGATGAGACACAGGCCAAAGAGATGACGTTTTCCCCAGTGGTCCACCATGAGCCTTTCATATTGCAAAAAAAAAACAACAACAAATGCCAGCTTACAGTATATATAATTATACTACCTAGAATATATTTATAATGAATTATCGTACATATAGTGATGGATGGGGCAGTTCTGACTGGCTCTGAGGTCGTCTCAGTTTGAGAGTGAGTTGAGATCCAAGCAGGTACTGCAAAATAAGATGTGAATACATTATATTTTACATTTACATTGTACAGAACATCAAACATGGCTGTTTGATTGATTCTATTTTCCATTTCAACAATTTCTTTCCTGTTTTATTATGATTCTGATTCACTCTTACAGCAGTTTCTCCGTTTGCCGAGTGCAGCATTTTAGTCACAGATGAACTTTTTACATTCCAGCATATTGGATGTGAATTTATTAAAATGATACAATTGTATAATGTATTAAAATAATGTTTTTATCAGAATGTTATATTAAACAAGTTATAAGTGGACTTTATTGTTATGCAAAATGCACTGCAAATTGCTTTAAAAAAAATCTAAGTATTTCAAAAGTTGGGAGAAAGTCAATTTAGAACCTCTTTAAAACCAGCAAATTTGTGGTTCTGATTATATGAAAGATAATCACACAGAAATTAGGTTATTATCGAGGCTATATCTAACGTGCGATCATGATTCCGTTCCTCCTGTGGATTCATTTCTAAACACCCCAGAGAAATCCACTTACAACTGCATGTTAACCCGCTTCCATTTTCAGTTGGTCTATTTAGTTGTCACTGTCTGTACGACATGGCCAATTTTTGCCTATGATTTGTGCCTTTATTTATACATCTATAAACATTTACATTGTGTACAGTGTGTCCATAAGCAGGGCAATATTGGGAGTAAAGAAGAGAAATGTTTACCAATGCCAAGCATAAATACAGTTGAACCTCCTTACCTTTAAAGGACTATAACATTTCTGAATTTGCTTAGCAGATTTTTGCTGTATAACATTTGGTACAGGAGGGTGTCCTGTCTATGTGTCTGTCCTGTTTGTTTGTTAAGTGAAATATGTGTTTAGCGTTTTATTTTCAGTCTCCTCTCCGGCTGAAAGAATAAAATATATTACCCCAGAAATTCACATTGTAGACATTATCATAATTAAAACCAGTCATTGTATGGCTTAACATTTCACACACATTATTTTACATGTAGGTAATTTAGTAAATTAATTTCCTTTAAATAGTCTCCATTTCAAAGTTGTCCTTTTATGCATATTTTCTTTTTTGCCTTGGTATTATTTTAACCATATTTTTTCATATTTAAAATAAATTAACAATACAACTAGTACTTTTTAGTATTCAATGTAGTATTGTTGTATTTTTTGTGTAATTTTAACTTTTTTTTTTTAAATTTTCATTAATTTCTTCTACAATCACATTTTAGTGCACAAAACAAGTACAACTTTTGCTATAGGTGTAATTTCAGGTTAAAACCAGTAATTGCAATTCTAAAATGTAGCTTTCTTTTAGCTGTGGTATTGTTATAATGGCAAATATCATGTTAATGTTACTTTTAAACCAACTTATTTCATTTTTGTCAAGTTAAATGAACAATACGATCTGTATTCAATAATTAATTAATATTAGAGTATTTTTGCAAAATTTTATTATTTTTTTCATTTCACAATTAATCACATTTTTCAGTGTTTTGTCCCCTTCGTGCATGTCATTTATTTTACTGTTTACATGTCCCAACTCTCCTTGACCCTCTTCAATTTATTGGCTGCACAAAACAAGTACAATTTTTACTATAGGCGTAGGAGGAAACAAGTACAACGTGTATGTCGCAAATATCTTTGCAATTAACCTGTAATACTTCCACCTGTAATGTAGCATGTAAGTATGTAATTAGAGTACAGAAATAATCAATAAATGGTCCAAGTATCAGCCCTTTAAAATTATGCCATAAATATTCAAACTCATAAATTTACGTCACTCAACTAAAAGAAGAAAAAAAATGTGTATTCCTTCCTATAGTAAACATCTCCATTGTTACTGTAGGGCCACTGTAGTTTTGTTGTTTTCTCTCTTCTTTCACTTCCGTCATCACTTGGCCTGTCTGCACCTGCGGTGCTCAGCATCCTCTCACAGTGTGGCGTCCTGCCCCTGGTCCACGGTGCGCCCATAGCGACAGCGGTGATGGACCCAACCTCCGGCCAATGAGAAAAATAAAACTGCCTCATTCTATGTATCCTCGACATCTGATTGGTTGCTAAGGGCGGGGCCCTGTCATCCGGAGCAGCAGCGCTGTCAGTGGAGGAGACACGATTCCTGGAGGGGAGAGAAAAGAAAGGGAGACGAGACGATTTGATGAAAACAAACGGCATATAAATACTCGTAAAACAAAAAGCAAGAAGAAGGAAATGAACCTGTAACCTCTGACGTCGACACTGAAAAGGTACCATCCCGTTTAATATGGCATTAACCCTGTGTGTAGTTAGTCTTTCTCTGGCTTTGTGTTGACGACAAAGCCACTGACTTGATAGGAAACCGATTAATTTCCACCGTGGTTTTTGCTGCCTGGTTATCGGCTGACATGGCTGCTGGTACAGCTAGTAAATGTGTAAACCAAAAAAAGATATTTTGAACCGAAACGTGGCGCTATTCGTTGCTTAAAACAAAAAAAACAAAAAAACCAACAATGTCGCTGCTGTGCTTTGTTGGAGGTTAGCCTAGCATGGGTTATTATGGTTATGTTAACTGAGCCAGCTAGAAGGCTAAACTGAACGGGTTTCCAAACATTACTACTACAACAAATATCTGTAATTCGTCTTTTGTTGTAGATAATTTGTATTTGTCCTCATATGCATTTTTTAATGTATGTATGAAATACTATATCCATAGTTCATCATTGTACATCAATTGTGGCTTATGACCCAAAATTAGGGCACACATTTCTAAAGGATTTAGAGCTGAATACTCCATTTACCCAAGTTCTACCGCAGATATGCATTATTTACTATTTACTTTTTGTTTTGTTATAAAACAACAACAAAAAACAACAAAAATAATTTGATTTATACTAGTATTTCCTTGAATATATTGTATAGAGAGAGAAATTAACAGTAAACGTGCATGTTTTCTTTTTTTCTCCAGATATAAAATATAGTCTTTTCCTACGGAAAAATTGATAAATTGAATTAATAGTCTTCCCAGAACATTTTTAATGTAAATCTTTTTTTACAGGACAAAATGTATGTGCAAAAAGCATGCATTATTAATATAACAAATTCTGACAATATATAAGTTCTACTTACTGGTGGGCCAACTATAGTACACATTTGATTTTATCTCGCTATTATATATATATATATATATATATATATAATATTACTGCCAGATTTGAGTTTGACAACTGTGTTGTAGAATAATGGTTTGTTCCTTGTCAATTCCTTACAAATTATGTCCCAAAGCTTGATCGTACAATAGCCATCAATATTATCTGTTATTAACACTACAGCAGTTATCCCCCAAAATAAACGATTTATATTTTATTAAAAAATATATTTAAAATGTTTTGTACTTTTTCAGTCAAATGAATCCTGGTGAAGGCATCAACAAAATCAGTTCAGCATGACATTGGTGATATACAACTCTCATTCTTCCTCAAATGCGTCACACAAATCACACTTATTCAGGAAGTGAATTCAGGAGATGAGTGTGCACTTTGTCAGTATTTCACAAGTGTTGTGTATGACCTTGAGGAGTTGAGTGAGTGTTTGTTAAGCGTGAGACGAAATAGCAGTTATTTGTTGAATTCTTGAAATTCCATTTCTTCCATACATTGTAGTTCTCAAGTTCTCACTGTTATATTGTTCACATACTTTGTTGCTGAACGTAATATAGCTTTGGGGAATTTCCGTCACAATTTAAATATATGTATGTATGTATGTAGGTATATTATATTTATGTATATATATTTTTAATTCCACCAGACACAGTTCACATTCATTAATAATAACAAGTAAATGGACCTGCCATAGAATCATTCTTAAAGTGTTTTAACACAACTCACTCACGTTCAAAGTTTATATTCCCAATTTTCCTGAAGCAAACTAAAGTTGTGACTTTAAATATTTATTATATTTAACATCCAAAGTTCTGATTCTACAAACAAGCTGGATGATTTCTTGGTCTGGCTCTAAAGCAGTCGTTTGTCATATTGTATATGTTATATCTACAGTATTCGTCTGCACCTTAGCCTCCGTAACAAATAGCCATGAAGACATCTTCTACTTTCCCTTACGGCTTGTCCCTTTTTTCAGGGTCTACAGCAAGTTAACAATTTCCATCTCACCCTGTCCTCTGTATCGTCAGCTTTAGCTTTTTCCTCTCTCACTGCATTCATCAGCTCCTTCTCTAAGATCATTCTTCTACCAATGTATCCACTGTCCCTCCTCTGAACATGTCCAAACCATCTCAATCTGTCTTCTCTAGTTTTTTCTCCAAACCTTCCTGTCTTTGTTGTCCCTCTAATCACCTCATTCCTGATCCTGTCCATCCTTGTCTCGCCTAAAGAGAATCTCTGCATCTTTAACTCCTCCACCTCCAGCTCTGCCTCCTGTCTTCTACCTATTCCTAGTGTCTCTAAACCATACATCGTGGCTGGTCTCACAACCGTCCTGTAAACCTTCATTTCATTTTAAATGAAGACATTTTATAAAAGTCAAAAAGATGTTCAGCTTCTTCAAAACTAAGTTTACAAGATAAATACCAAGAAAGAAATATTTTTCATTCCAGACAGAGATATGCATTGATGACCTAAATATTCATGACATGTTGAAACTTCAAACTCCGGATGTAAACAATATTTCAGTTTTTTTGCTGTTTACAAACTTTACAAATCTTATACTGCAGAACCTGCACTCCACACCGTATCTCACCCTTGCAGGCTTTACGCCCCGGCACGCAAGTGAACCATCTATCTTTCCTAACTGTCATTGTTTCCATAGATACTACACAGCACCTCACTCCTACCGCTGTCTCTTATACACATCTAAAAGCCCGCCTATCTCCTTCTCTTATAGGCTACGTGTGGATTCCGTAGCCAATCAACAAAGACAGTGGGTTGTGGTCATGTCTTCTACCTATTCCTAGTGTCTCTAAACCATACACCATGGCTGCTCTCACAACCTTGCTGTAAACCTTCATTTCATTTTAAATGAAGACATTTTAAAAAGTCAAAAAGATGTTCAGCTTCTTCAAAACTAAGTTTACAAGATAAATACCAAGAAAGAAATACTTTTTATTCTAGACAGAGGTATGCATTCATAACGTAAATATTCATGACATGTTGAAACTTTAAACTTTAAAAAGCAAAAAAACTCCGGATGTAAACCATTGTTTACATCCGGAGTTTTTTTGCTTTTTACTAACTTTACAAATCTTATACTGCAGAACCTGCACTCCACACCGTATCTCACCCTTGCAGGCTTTACGCCCCGGCACGCAAGTGAACCATCTATCTTTCCTAACTGTCATTGTTTCCATAGATACTACACAGCACCTCACTCCTACCGGCTTATGTAAGCCCGTGAGTCTGCCAGGAGGGCACAAGTCCACACATATACCCAGACATTACTGCACACTAAGACCCACATTCTTTTCAGGCACACTCCCTGTCTTCGTCTGTCTCAGGAGCTTTGGTGGGGAAACTTTTTAAGAGGTAGTTGTTTGTGTTGCAGGTTAAAAAATGGTTCACAAACATTGAAATGCTTGTTTTACTGCCGTTAAATTAGTGGAAATCTCATGGTGCATTATTGACCCTGAAGTGAAGTTGCATGTATGGAAACACTGACTCTGGTGTTCTGTGATGTTCGCCCACGTCCATGGTTTATCAGACACAGTGAAGATGGAAAGACTTCTCTTATTTCCTCTATCTTTTCTTGTATCCCTCTGCTTCTTTTTCCTATTCACAAATTATAACATACAATTTAAACATCTTAAAGTAAACTCGATGTTTCTCAATAGTTTTAAATACACTTCCAGAAAGCCAAAGAAATCTTAAAGTAAAAGAACCAGCTCCCGTGGATATGTTCTTACCCTAGCAAAAATTAAAACATACAATAAAGCCATTTTAAAAAGTATATGCAACTATTTTTTTATTTATCATTTTTTAATACTACACTCAAGGGGGCGCCATTCTACAGCCAGTGTGTGAGTGCCTGACTGTAGGAGGGAAGTACAAAGCAAAAAAAGAGGAAAAAAACACCGAAATACTATGAATGGCAGCAAGGTTTTAGGATTTTCTCAAATATTTCCATTCATTTGACGGCAGTCCCCTGCTACAGTCCACTGTGTTCTACCAACCAGTCATGTGGTCACAATGAGTATGGAATAACTATTCACCTTAAAAAAACATAATTTTTTATTAAGAAAAATGTTTTAATATATAAAGACTTACATCTTATTATGATTACTTCAATTTTTTTATTCATGGGGCTGTTATTGTTGCTTAAGCAAAATAATACAGACAAGGAGGTTTTATATTTTGCATTTGCTTGTTAATGACTCAACTGGGGGCAGTTTGTGGCCTAGCAGTTAAGGAAACGGATTTGGGTCCGAATCCCCCTACCGCCACCGTCAGGCCTCAACTCTTAAGACTGTGACTCGTCTGCCATAGTCTACGACCTGTGACCTGTGATTCCTCGTAGTGCTTAATTACAAGTTGTGTTGCATCTGGCATCAAAGAATCACCATGGTAACGCCAGGTAATGCTGTAAATTTGCTTAAAAAATTAATTCAGTGTATAATTAATACAAGATCAAATTAAATTCTATTGCTAAAGGAAAAAAATATATATATATAACATTCTAAAATATTCCTAAAACAGCTATATTGAAATGCAACGTAAGCACATTAAAAACATCCTGTAGTAAAAGCGTCTTTGTCATGTAATGTTACATTGTCATTAACAAAGAGAACAGCTCTTGTGCTCAGCCTCTATTATCATCAATTTAATCTGTCATCATAGTGAACTTCTGAACTAAAGTCTATCTGCAGCCTACAATCCAAAAGCAAACTTGTTTATGCTCCCAGTTTCCAGTTGGTTTTGGTGCGTTGTTGGGTTGTGGTTCAGGCAAATGTTACAATGGCAGCATACTTGAGTGACAGGAAAAATGAAGCCGGTTTTCTTTTGTTGCAGAGGGGGTGGTCTCTGAGGGTGGTTAAGAATGATCATCTAATGTGATAAGTTGTTTGATGGTTGGCAATATATTGTGTCTTCTTTTTAACTAAGGCTTTAAGCAGACTTGTAATTAAAACAATCAAAAACATGTCATTGTGTTAGGCCCCACCAAAAAATGTTAACGTGTAGGACAGGCCTGGGCAAACAAGGGCCCGGGGGCCAGATTGAGCTTGTTAATGCGGCCCGCCAACCTTGTCTAAATTATGTTATTTATTCATATTATCGTTATACGTCTGCCTCTTCCCTGCGTTTCACCAGTAGTAGATTAGAAATTCACCATTTTAGGTTTTATACATGTAATATATCTAAGTACAGACTAACGCTCCATCCTTCTGCTAATTGTGGCACGCACGTCAAAAAGTTTGCTTATGTCTGGTGTAGGACTTGTAGGACAAATTAAGCAAAACTGTCCTTTGTAACTTAGTGTCAGATACAGTGGTTGGGAGTATAATTCGTCCCTCACTGTGGTTTGGAGATTTGCACCACAATTCCAGATTTAGAAGTTGCAGCAACACCATAGTTGGTTGACTCCACCCATTCTTGAAAGAATAGAAAGTAGTGAGATATGGTGAAAAGATTAAGAATTATTTGTTAATCTTATTAAAAAAATGTATTTAATATTTAAATTAGTAACCTGTGCATTAGTGCCACATTGGTATCAGTGATATTTGTATTCAACGTTACTTTTTGACCTACATTTGACAGTCAGAGCTGAATGGTTTATTTTACAAATTAATCTTGTAGGAATGAAAAGAATTGTTTTTTCAAGTGTGAAAGGCGGCATTGTTATCACACCTGACATCATGGCATTCAGGTCAAGCAAACAAGACGAGTGTCAAACCTCTGTATCATGACAGACACAAGCAATGGTAAGAAATACCAACCATCACCTACCATTGAAACAAAACCATAAAAAAATGGGTTTGACTGAATATTTATTGAAAAATAAACTGTAAATACTCCTAGCAAGTCCTAGCAAACTCCTAGCAAGATATTGCTGGGGCCCCCACCCTATCAGTGCCGGTGGCCCCTTAGTGCCAGGAGCCCCAAACAACTGCCTTCCCGTCGTCAAGTGCCACCTGTGATTAAATGTTAACTTTTGGGAACATTTAATCTGGGTCAGCAGCTTAATATTATCAACATATGAGAAATTGAATCAGAAATAAAACACAAATCAGTGGTATTTTCCTCTTCCTGTAGCCTTTCCAGATCAATTTTAATGTTTCAATGTTTTTTTTTACAGACCTACAAAACCTACAAAAAAAATGTCTGAGCTATAACAAAGAACATGCATCACTTATATTACAAATTCTGCCAGTATTTAAGGCCTATATAAACTAGTGAAAGCCTGTGGAATTGTTCACTAGTACATTCTTGAAGATAATTACTCGACTGGCACGTTTTTTTTTTTTTCAGATTGGCAGGGTTGTGTTGTCACATAAATGAAAGGACAAAAACAATATTATTTTGTCCTTGGGTATATGATAAAAGTGAGTCTCTCAATAGTTGGCTGCTGACTCCCTCTAGGGGATGGCACGCCTCTCTAACTCACATTGGCAACCCGTCTCCCTTGTTTGTTTGCCTTCATTAACTGTTTCCTTGCCGTGGTTGGAGAATCACTCGTTTACCTTTAGAGATTATTGCTGGTAAAAATCTAATCTTGTACTTGTTCATGTTGCTAGTTTCACGAATAATGATGTTAAATCATGACATGAAAACTCTAAATAATCTACCATCTGAACTAAATAAATAAACTTTTTGAATAAATTTTATTCAAACCAAAACTTATTTGCTGACAGAAATATATTGTAGCCTTAAGCTGCATATGTGGGGAAGCCCATTGACCTGTCTTTCAGTGTTCTTCCCGTGTCAAAAACCCAGTTAGTAAAACTAGTTGATGTTAGTGTGTTTTACATTGAGACATATCCTCACAAGGAGTCGACATGCTGTCATTGCTGTAACCTACATGTTAATGTTGAACTTGTGCTACAGTGTTTTGCTGGAGGACATGATCAATTAGTTGCTCTGACACATAAACACCAGTCTTCAGGTGAAGCCCTCAGGGGAGTTGATGTCATGACAATTGCAGCATAAACAGCAGGAAGTGAGAGATGAGTATATGAGTTTCTCCAGAGATTTTCATCTGCCCAACCTTAAATACAGCATGAACAAACATGCATCTGTCTGTCTATCTATCTATCTATCTATCTATCTATTTTATTGGAGGATTGTAGCTAACTGTAGCTGTATTAGTATGTAATATATATATATATATATATATATATATAGCAAAAGAGTACTTTGGGCTACTATATTCATACAAAACAATAACAGTTTGCCACAACATTTCACTCATGCAACAGGTTTGTTTTACAATCTATGTAGCGTTGCATTCTTTTCGCGACGGAGCACATTTGTTGTTGTATTTTTTTTGTGTGTTGAGTCAGAACTTGGAAGTAATATCCACGGAAAAAAAAAAACACATCTGAATCTCATGAACAGCAGACAGCTACCCGTGGGCTCGTTGTTGCTGTTTGTTTTTGCCTTTTTGTCTTCCGCATCTGTAAAGGGGTGTGGCTGCCCTCAGTAATCCTACACCATTAACACATTGAGGTTAACTGGCTAAACAGCCTCGACCAGTGACTGCCGCAAGGAAGGCCCTCACTCACACCCACATGCCATGTGTTGGGTGTCTGCATCAAGCTGCCGCATGCCATTCTGCTATGCATTACGAGCATGTGAGGATGAAACAAGCAAAAAAAAACAAACAGGTGTGTGAGGTAGCAGAGTTTGAGAAATAAATTATTTCATTTGTTCATGGTAACCCCAGGGGATTAGTTTGGAGGAAAAAAAAAACCCAGAGAGAAAAAAAAGGAGAGGAGGGAGGGAGAGGTTAATAGAACCTCCCAAACATCCCAAACCACCCTATCAAGCTGCGCTCTTGGAATTGGATCCCTCCCTTGTTCACTACCTGAGAGCAAAAAAACACAGTTGAGCCTCAGAGACTCTGAGGAGTGCATGAGTAATAGACAACTTAGAGAAGAAATAGATAAGGGAAATATTAAACATAAGGAAATTATTGTTTGGTTTCTCGCTGAATAAAGTTGCCTCCCAAAAATATAAGAAGACAAGAAGATTTTTTTTTTTTCCATGGAAATATTATCTTTTTTACTGGAACAACTAAGGAATTAGCTCCCTAACATTGGACTGCATGAACCTAGATAAGTAGAATCATCAAAGCTGTTGATATTAGAAATTGGAAATGTGGACAAACAGAATAGAAGAAGAATGATGTAAACCAAAAGGGAAACAAGGACTTCAAGAGTTCACGGACACTAAATGGGTTCAAAATTCGATTTCTTCAGTTTTGGACCATCAGCAGAATCAGCTTCAACAACCAAACATGAAACTTTTAGTTTAACCCTCCTCTGGTGTCTTCTCTGTGAATTTACAAGGATGGCTCGATTTTAAAAACAACACCAGACCACCAGGAGTGGGTCAAGATCGCGAAGACATGTCTCTTGAAGATGTTGGAAGCACTGCCAGTCTTGTCTTTAAGAGTAGTAATTCAGATATCTATGATAGTCAATCCTTGAGCCAAAGTCAAGACCAGGATCTAGATGACCAGGATCAAGGCCAAGATGGGATTTTTCTGGAGCGAATTGCCTCTCTGTCAATGGACATGTTTGACCCTAGTGACTTCAAAGGAAGGTTCAGTAAGATCCAGTCCAGGTCCAGAAAGCGGACAAGGATCATTAGGGGTAAGTGCAAAAAAGACATTTTTACTGAAAGGAGCTTTGGACGTTTACATTTAAAGGCTTAAAATGAATAGGGTTTAGTTGTCAGCAACTGGACTTCTTCTTGGAGTTGAAAGATGTTTCATTTCTCAACTGAGGAACTTCATCAATCAGAGGGAACTCTAGTAGTTCTACTCCTCTAGACCTGCTTACAACTAAACCCCTTTTGGATATTATGACCTGGATGAATAGGAATCATCACAGACATTGTGGATATTAAATTAAATGTATCTTTATGTTGATAGTTTGTATAAGCTAATAAGAATACTATAGTCCTTACTAGCTATGGGATTTCCCCCATTGATCTACTGTAAACACACTCTTTCATAACAAACATTCTTAGTTTACTTTAAGGTTTTATCTGTTATTAATATACTTAATAAAAATAAGATCTAGAGTAGTATGTTAGTTGAAGAGTTTACCAATAATATTATATCTATATATGTTATGTTTCAAAAGTACAGTAGACACATAATTGCTATTGTGAACTACAAAGATTTGCTCAAACAATTGAACTGTATTATCCGCCGGAAACTTTTAACCTCGAGCAGCAGGAAGATCAATTTTTTTATCCTACCATTGTCTCTACATTTGTTAACTATCTAACTAACAGTTTCACCAAGTGATTTGTCAACATACAAACACTTTGAGTTGGATTTTGGGACTGTCAGTAAAGTAGTATCGCTTGAAAGAATAAGTAACACTTATTTAATAATAACACAATTTTGATACAATCATTCTTTGTGCCTTGTCATTAGAAATGTGTCAGTTATGAAAAACATTTAAAATCAACCAAATTCATGTTTTACATATTTTTAGTTTGACTCATGTTAAAGCTGTCAAGCGCCTGTACAAAGGTTATAAATAACCTTTGAAGGGGAAACCCAGAGTGAGGTAATGTCTCACATGAAATTGCCACTTGTAGATATATCCTTCTCGATATACGCAATTACTTAAGCAATGGGCTATTAACTGACATTTCGGGTGGAAAAGCAGGCTCTGCTAAGTGGCTTTGATGCTTTGATAGTGGACACGATAGATGTTGTGGCGTCAATGGCAAAGGTCCTCTTGGCACGGATTCTCCTGACACATGCATTCCACACCCTGGTGATCTATTTGATCAGCACAGCTGTGTCAAGACAATACCCCTGTGTGAACCTCCAACATGATTTAACGTAGGTTAGGTACTTTAATGAAATCAGGGGATACAAAATGCAAATGGAGTCGTACTTTGGAGCGCAATCCGGAGCTTTTTTGATAGTACTATATTGTAAATGCAGGATTCTAAATAAAAAGTGTAGAATCTTGCCTTGTTCAGACATTAAACTCATTTATTTAGTTGTGATTTATTTGATCAATTATCAAAAAAAGTTAATCAGGGCATAGATCTCCATAACATAACACTTTAGTTATAGTTATTTATTTTTAGAATAGGGCAATACTAAAAGAGTCAGGAGTGATCTGTGAAAGAAAAGCTAAGGTGAAGGGAAAGGTTTATAGGACCAGCCATGTGAGACCAGCCATGATGGATGGATTAGAGCAAGCATGTCCAAACTGTTCCACAAAGGACTGTAGCTGCTGGTTTTTGCTCCAACCAACCAAGAGAGACAAGGATGGACAGGATTAGGAATGAGGTGATTAGAGGGACAACACAGACACGAAGGTTTGGGGAAAAAGCTAGAGAAGACAGATTGAGATGGTTTGGACATGTTCAGAGGAGGGACAGTGGATACATTGGTAGAAGAATGATCCTAGAGATAGAGTTAGAGGATAGAGGAGACTAAAGGATGTAGTAGTTGGAGTCCGAGTTGAAGATGCAGAGGACAGGGTGAGATTGAAATTGTTGACTTGCTGTGGCAACCCCTGAAAAAAGGGACGAGTCGAAAGGAGAAGAAGAATAGGACAGTACCACACAATGTTTTTGAGATGTTCATTGGTAGGTTTTGTTGCACCTATTCATCTATTCTTCCTCCAATTGGTATTATTGGTAGATATTTAAAACATCTATTGAAGGATACCTATAATGTATGTGTAAATATATAATATTTTAACTTTATTTTATTTTTTGTGCTATCTGGAAGTGACATTTGCCTTTAGAAACCTTTCAACATATCTTGTTATTGACCTATTGCTTTTTTTGTATCATTGAGGCCTTTATGTGTAAAATATGTGTTCTACCCTATTAAGCTTGGTAAAAACACACCAGATCTCTCACTTTGAGCTGTGCTCTGAGCTGTGCTCAAGTGGGATGTCAAATTGTACTGATGAATTGTGCACATTGTTTAACTTTTGATGTTCCATTCTTAAATTCTGTGCATGAAACATAATCATAATGTATGTGCTCATGTGAGTCTCGAGCCACATTCCAACAGCTGGCATGCTCAGGCCCCTGCTCAGAATGTGTGGAATCTTAGGACTTTCATTTTCTGTGCGAGTGAGTGTGTCTGTGTGAGGAAGAAACAGTGAGATGGTCCAAAATATTTTTTAAAAGCAAGAGGTAGACTTGTGTATTTCCCTGGAACACCTGCAGTACAATAGCTAGTCATGTAAAAGTACTGTATCTGCATGGTGGTGTAAACTACAGTTTTGCTTATTGTCTCAAGCTAAGGTCTGGGTTTTGGGGCATTTTATATTGTTTATCATGAAAGCTTAGTTTAACTTTGCTGACAGCTTCCCCTCTGCACAAACAACGTGCTTATAAATCCTAAAAATGTCTGTCATACTCCTGCTGATCTTTGAATTCAACTGTTTGGTGAAGCAGTCAGTTAGAGATGAAGGCTTTGAAAGATGGATTTGTTATATGCTTTTGATAAGCTGGTTAAAACAGAACCAGAGTTGAAGGCAGTTTTTGGTCCAAATCTGCAATAAAAAAAGCTCGAGTCGTGGACAGTAATGTCCCTGCAGTGTTTCTCAGCTATATTCCTTCTCCCTTGAGTTTAGACTGTAATTGTCTGCTAATGTGAACCAGGCCAGTCGTACTCCTTCTCCTGAACTTCCTATGTCCTTCCTTCACTTCATCCCCTCTTTTCTACTTGTCTTTTTTTTTCCATCTCTTCTGTTTATGGCCCATTCAGGGAATCCATTTATTCCATTTATGGCCCATTCAGGGAATTACATGATGACGACTATTATTCACAGGTGCCTTTAGATTCAATGTGGTACCAAATAGATACATGTAAGATACAGCGAGATACATCAGTTTAATGTGAAGAGTAAATATCATATATTAAAGAAATGTTTTTTGCAAAACTGAAAATTGACCAACTGTTAAAAAATAACCCTAACCTATTTCCTCTTTTAAAAAAACATCTTTGTTTTACATCTAAAATACAGATGTTTTACATCTAAAAATTAAAATCACAATATACAATATATGGTCCATCACTTTAACCCAGAATCAACGTCTCTGTGGTGTGAAACCCCAGGATTCACATCCTGGGCAAGTTCGAATCCCGGTTAGGGTGGTTTACTTCTAGTGGACTCACCACCTCCAGTAATGTCAGGTATGGTGCCATGTTTGGGTGGCAGTTCCTGACGTAACCCTCACCATTTATCCGGGCTTGGGACCAGCACTTGTGCTCCCTAGTGGCTGGTTTTAGTAGTTACATGTACAAGGTAAATGTTCAAGGTTACGTCTTTTATTCAATTGTTATGATTAACTGCTTGGATCTCAATATCAGCAGCACCATTGAGCAATTTTAATGCACATGATTGGTTGGTGCAGGTGATATGTCATTGATTCTTTTTGCTCTCATTGGTTGGTGGTGCACTTGCATCGTGCTCATTCAGCACTTAATGAAAGATGCAGCTTAACTCCGTGAAGAGGACTCATTATAAATCAGCAATTTTATTTTTTACTTTTGCGGTGAATCTACTGTTTTACTGCAAACGGTATTCTATTGCTTTTCATTCTCTTTTATCTTTTTATAATGTAAATTACCAAACATCTCTCATCCTCTCTCTCTCTCTCTCTCTCTCTCTCTTCCTTCCTCTTTATCTCTCTCCCGCTCTCTCCCTATGCCGTTCCTCAAAGAGGATTGGCTATTTCCACCATCCACCATCCATGTATCACTGTCCTGAGAGAGCAAAACAGAGAGGGGTAGGGGATGTTAGCTGCGAAGACAGCAACACAACGAGGGCTTCTCTCTTTTCCTTCCTCTCTGACACAAACAGAAACACACTCTCGTCCGCAGCATCTTCCTGATTGACTGCATAGCTCCTTCTCCCTGGTTCTTGTCACTCTTCCATCTCCTCTCTTCTTGACTCCCCCTTTGCTCTTGCTTGGTTTTTCCACAAAAACGCCTCATCCTGCCGTCCTGTCCCCCCTCTGCTGTCTGTCACCGTGGCGACATATCCTCCGCAGCCATGGCGACTAGCCAGCAGGACTCGGGCTTCTTTGACATCAGCATCAAGTCTCTACTCAAGTCCTTAGGAGGTAGTGAGTAAAACCTCAGAGTTGTTGTTAACACAGTCTGTAGACATGGCATGGACAGTGTCTTGCAACAGTTTTCTGTCTTTTATCTAAGTGACTAATGCATTTCATTTCCCTTGTTTAGTCTGTTTATGTATGGTAATGAGCTCTATACGTGTTGAACTTCGTTAGCACTTTTTGAAAGTGTTATGGTATTAAAAAAAATCAAAGAACGAGGAGTGAAAATGTTCGATCTGCATTAACTAAGAGTAAAAATGCATTCTTTATTTACAAAAGTGATGCTTATGATGTCACTGCATCCTGTAATTTATTCAGCAGCAGAATCAATACTCTGTAAGCATTAATTCAGATTAAATACTAAAGGCTTAGGGGCATTAACCTTAACATCAGAGCAAAGATAAAACTGTAGGTTTATTCTCATCGCCGCACTGTTTATTGTTGTTCCCTTAATGCGTGCTGCGGTTTTTCTTTGCTCTAACGTTGGAGTTTCCTATTAAATAAATGGAGTGCAAGCAAGCAGTGTAGCTTCTGTGATATTGTCTGCCTGCGACGTGCAGTTAGAAGTTACAGAACACTACACTCGATGTCAGGCGAGGATGTGAGTGCACCGTGCTTGTGTGTGTGTGTCATCAGTCCAAACCCACACAGTAGAGTGTACAGTAAAGGACTGACAGTAGGGGTTATGTTGGTTACAGTGTTACTGCACGAGATGTGTTGATGATTACACTTCAACCATTCATGACACCTTTATGTGAAACACCTCACAGATCATTGCATATGTTTGAGGATACATGTTTAATTTATATAATATACAATCATCAGAACCACATAGGCTGTCTGCTCCAAGGTCAAGCTAATAATGGCAGCAAGAAGACTAGAGTGCAGAGAAGCAGTCCTGCTGTGGTTGGGGGAAGACTATTGCTTCTTATTATGTAGAACTAACAGATTAATAGCTGACCTCATCAACTCCATTTTTAGAATTTTCACTTGTGTGTTTTATCTAATTATGTTTTTTATTTCTGTGGATATCTTAATAATCAAGCAGAAATATGTAAAGGAGAACTATAGTCAATATCAACACAGAATTAAAGCCTGCATACACATGCTGACTTTAGGGACGGTAGTAACCTTGAGAGTGACAGTGAGATGAAAATTATTTCCACTAGTTTGTGCAAAAAAATACTTTTTAAATCTAGTAGTGTCATGGTAACAGAGTGGTGAGTGGTCAGTATCCCAGCCTTATTGCATAATGTGTGCATGATCTCCCTGGGTACCACAATATCTTGACCAAACAGACCAAATATCTTTACCATAACAGACAAAAGAAATTTTGTTAGCCAAATTAAGACAAAGTGTGTTTCCGGTAACCTGACCAGCTGAGAATGTCTGTGTTAAAATTACCGACTAAAGATATTTTGACCATCCTTGTGTTATTTTTTTGGCCTTGACACTCTAAAATAGATTTTAATAAGTATCATATTGCTGCATTTTGCTTGTCTTGGCTCCAGTTCTGCCTGTGATAACGCAGAATATTTGGGATGTGTTAGGACGTGTTCCAGTTGTAATTGAAAGTATAATTTGTTAGTAATTTATGTGCCAAGATAAGTTTCAAGTAAGCGGATTGTTTCCAAAGCCCTGTTAGTTACAAATTCACTTCTATAAATACGGGTTCCCTAAACTAGGTTATATTTGCTTAGAGAGTATTTTATTTTAAATAAACCCTTCAGGATATATGTTGTGTTGTAAACAAAGGTGGCTCTCTATTGATTAGACATGCTAGATTTCTGCTGAATATCCTTCCTAAAAGCTGAGTCATGGAAACATTCTCAACTCTCCCAGAGAGTGCTGTGGTGGTGCGCTGTATCGACAGCTCCAATGACGATGATTGTGTCTTGCTTCACTTATCACTCTACAAACACAAACACATGCATACACACTTCCCCGCTCACAAACACAGTTATTATGTCAGACCTGGGCTGTACTACATAATCTGTTTTGCATTGAACTTGTGGTCATGGAAGTTTTTGGTAATTATTTATGTTGGCGTACACCGTTGTTCTGATAAAAGTCTTCCTAACTTGGACAACTTTTGAGCAAGGGAGTGCTTGTGTTTGTGTGTTTATGAATATCTATTTGCTTGTGTATATGTAGGGGGTCAGTGGGAGTGGTGGGTATGTAAGAAAACGGTCGCCAGGAGTCTATATATAGCTCCTCCCTCCTCCCCTTGGCTCCCACTCTGGGCAGTGTTGAAATTCCAACCCAGCTCTTCTGATCAGTTCTCTACAAGGAAAAGACTCACTTAACTGTTGCCTCCAACTAATAGACGGAAACAAAACCTCTTTAAAAGTAAGAGCTCTGAGCTGAACTTTTGAACGGACTTCGGGGACTCCAAGGTCACTGGAAAGGAGGTACAGAGATGTGACGACTGGTGGAAGGTGGAGCAGAAGCTTATGTAGCAACTAATATTTGTCGTCACATAGTCGTCAAGCATGGCACCTTTCTCAGCCTCTGATCTACGTAGCCTCTCCTGGAGTACAGAGGATTATTTTTTACAACGGAAATCATGTTTTTAGTGGAATAATTTTTGTATTTTTCTCAAGCAATCATCTCTTTGAGGCCGTGCCGTTTTAGCCATGATTTTTCCAGTGTCTGGAATTACCGTGTCAACTTGTTTGACCTGTATTTAATGCAGGTTGTAGTTGCAATGCTGCCGTCAAGACAGTTCTCCTCTTCCCTCAAGCACTTGCTTTCAACTTAACCAACCTTTCACGTTCTCAAGGATGGAGTTTCACATTTTCAGTTTTGGTTAAAGCCACTTTGGTCCGACCATAAATGAGGTCTATAGTTGGCCTCTGATCTACGGCAAAGAATTTCACCTACTTGATAAATATGGGGGCTGCATTTCACAGCCAGTAAACTAATCAGTTTCCAGTTTCCCCATCCTTGTTCGTCCCATTGGTTCACATTAACCCTTTGTATCTGGCTGTCTTCGACATGGAAGTGCCAACAAAATGGAGCAGGGCAAGTGTCATCAGCTTCATCAAGGGTCTTGGTAAGCGTGCAAGGGTGTTGGTGTGCACGCATGTTTGCATCCCTCGAGTGTTCACCACATTAGACAGAGTGAGGCCTGTGGTCTCACCCTGCCCAGCAGGAAACAGTATCTCAATATAGGTCACCTCTTCTGTGAGGTCCGGTCACATGGTCATGACCTTACCCATGTTCCTAGTAGTAGACACAGTAGGTAGTGGACAGTTTGGACTCCTGTAAAATGCTGCAATTAATTATACTATTAATTGTCGCAATTAGGGATTCTATCAATACACATTTATTGAATTATATAAAGATAAATATGTTTGGCAAATTTAAAGTGCACAAAAACCTTAATGGACATAAAAGGATAAGAGGGAGGTAGGCAAAGATGGTTTTTGGAATGTTTTTGCTCAACAGGTGCAAATCTCTACAAAAAAAGTATTAATTGTGGCCATAAAATGTGTTGTATATGTATTGAAATACAACCCATTGTTTTTGGTTAGTATCTTTCTGGAAATATTATTATTTCCTGTGTATATTTTCTTTTATAGCTGAAAAATATGACACACTAATACTTTATATGTATATAGAAGAAGAGTACCAGTACAAGAGCATTAAAATGAAGAATAAATTGAGAAAAAACAATGGTGATGTAATATTTTTTTTTCCATTACTGTATTTGTAAAGTTTACTAATTGTCACCTGACACCTGACTATCACCTCTCCTTGTTGTGTTTTGTTCACCCAATGATGTCATCAGACTCCAGGAATGAAAATGTGTGGTGTGTGGCTGTACGAGTGGTCACATTTGCAAGCGCTTGTATGTGTACAGAAAGTGAACTCAGACACAGACACTGACTCAGCATCAATTAATCATTGCTGAGGAGCCTTACTTTGCATCTAGGGCCTCGTAGAGGCAGATGAAATTAAAAAACTTACAGCTGTCCGGTGATTATCACAACATTTTAACACAACATGTTGTTTTCTCCACTCCATGTCTTCAAGGACAGATGTTGTTTACATTTATTTGATTTGTCCTTTCTGTCTACAGCTTCTCCCGTGGGACTGAAGCCCCCACTTCCCCCTGTCAGTGGAACATTAGGAGAGCGAAAGGGTCCCGTCGTCATGGCGCCGGTCAACGTGGACCCGGAGAGTAAACCGGGGGAGTTTGTCCTGAAAAGTCTCTTTGCGAACTTCACCCTTCTCTCTGAACGCAAGATCCGCATCATCATGGCAGAGCCACTGGTGGGTGTCTGTGTTACCATGGTGTTAGCTGGATGGAGAATAATAAAGGGAGTGACAGTGATTGTGACCATTTGTTGAACAAGGATCAGCTGTGCTGTGACTTCAGCAATATTTGCAGGAACACATTGCTGACTGTGAATTGACACCATGCCCCGGGACAAAGGGAGGGTTCACAACAAAGGACAAAATCACTGCATCTTGACTGCTGTCCAATACTTGAAAAGTGCTTGATCTTATTGTATTACAGACTAAAAATATACCACGAATTTTAAGTGCAGTCATTGTATTTGTTTTAAATCACTGAGTCAGAGTTAGCATACACTACTACACTACATTGTATTGTCATCTGTCTACATGTCTGGATTAGCGCTAACTGTAGCAGTTTCTAATTCTCAGTTGTTTCCAAATAGTTTTAATATAATAAGTAAAAAATTTGGAAAATTTGCTTTTATATTTAAACAGCAGTTCCAACTCTCCTAAAGCTGGGACAAAACTGCAGCTTATTCGCATTATATATGAGGCTTGTTGCTTAAATTAAATAAGACAACAGTATTTACTCCACTTAACAGGTATAGTTGAAGTGTTTCACCTGTTCTGACAATAATGTCTGTTTTTACTTGACAGGAGAAGCCTCTCAACAAATCTTTACAGAGAGGAGAGGACCCACAGTTTGATCAGGTGCGTCAATAAATGATACACTATTACTAGCATGTCGTTTTATTTCATTTGACATATTTAGTTTATCTCCCTTCTAGTGTCTGTAACATTCTCTTTCTCTCACAGCTGATCAGCTCCATGAGTTCTCTAGCAGAGTATTGCCTCCCGTCTATACTCAGAACTCTGTTCGACTGGTACAAAAGGCAAAACGGTCTGGAGGACGAGTCTCACGAGTATCGGCCGCGGGCCAACACCAAGTCCAAAAAGTAAGTCTAACCAACAGTTACCTGAGTGCACTTAACTGAGAAGCTCTTTGAAATTGTCTTTACTCATGCCGTTAAACCAAAATAGATTTTGAAAATTGATATTTTTGCCCTGGTTCCACTCTTCATTCAGTAACTGGAGGCTCTGTGTTTTCCAGGTGTTTTTCTGTTCATTCATTCCTTCCTTGGGAACATGATATCGAAAGAATGCTTGACAGGAATTCTGTTAAATTTGGTTCTAACATTTACTCTGCTACTACATAGTAGTAGTAGTCAACCAAGTGCTTCCTGCCGTGTGAGAGCAGACTGGTTTTCCTCATGTCAATTAAATATATGGATTATTCTCTTTTTCACTAAGAAATGTAACTAAGTTGTAAAATAAATCTGCCTTTAATTATGATTTCCGACACTCTTTGCACATGATCTATAATGTTACTGATAAACGTTTCCAGGTCGATAATGTTTCTGTGTATTTCTGTGTCGTTGTTTTTTTCATTTCAGTGATGAGCAGCAGAAGGACTACCTATTAGAGAGGAGAGATTTGGCCATTGATTTCATGTTTTCTCTTGTGTTGATAGAAGTTCTAAAGCAGGTAAGTTTTGAGCAAGTGTTTCTTCTCCTTCTCCTTTCTGCTTGTCCCTTTTTCAGCGGTTGCTACAGTTTTCCATCTCCCCCTGTCCTCTGTATCTTCTACTTTAACTCCAACTACCTCCATGTCCTCCCTCACTGCTGTCTCTTATACACATCTTAC
Organism: Paraplagusia blochii; assembly: GCA_016785265.1. Taxonomy (NCBI): domain Eukaryota; kingdom Metazoa; phylum Chordata; class Actinopteri; order Pleuronectiformes; family Cynoglossidae; genus Paraplagusia; species Paraplagusia blochii. Next base: position 36,471 of record JAFBJS010000382.1, on the reverse strand, counting down.
CTGGTAGCTCCATCTCTAGGATCATTCTTCTACCAATGTATCCACTGTCCCTCCTCTGAACATGTCCAAACCATCTCAGGCTTTCCACACTTTTTCTCCAAACCTTTCTGTCTGTGTTGTCCCTCTAATCACCTCATTCCTGGTCCTGTCCAACCTTGTCTCTCCTAAAGAGAATCTCATCATCTTTAACTCCTCCACCTCCAGCTCTGCCTCCTGTCTTCTGTCTATTTTCAGTGTCCCCAACCCATCCACCATGGCTACTAAACCTTTCCCTTCACCTTAGCTGACACACTTCTATCACAAATAACTCCTGACACTTTTCTCCAGTTCTTCCATCCTGCCTGTAGATATATACTGTATTTATATAGTAATATAGTATAATTGTAGTATTGTGGTAATTATAGTAGTATAGTAGTAATAGTATGGGTGGCAGTGGTGGCATAGTAGTTAGGTAAGTGGATTAGGGGTCCACAAGGCTTCAGGTTCTAATCCACCAGCTGCCAAGTTGCCACTGAGATGCTCTGATCATAGCATGGTCCCGACCCACATAACTTCCAGTGGGCTCACCACCCACAGGAAGGCTCACGGTATGGAGCAGTGTGATTTGGGTGATGCCTACTGCCCCTGCAGCATGGTAACAGATAAGCAGAGGAAAATTAATGATATGAATTTGAATTTGAAAGCTCTGCCAAATAACTTTATGGCTTTAAACCTCTTTGAACAAACTGGATTTGAAATTACAAGATAATTAAACTAGAAAAGCAAATATTGTCTGTATCCTTTCAGATCCCCCTCCATCCTCTTTTGGATGGACTCATCCAAGAAGTGATAAACCTGGCCTTCAAACACTTCAAGTACAAAGAAGGGTAAGAATAAAATACTGACCAGAGCTGTTTAGATATAGATCATAGATATATTTACTTCTCACTGCCATTGATTCATGAGCATAAAGAACAAAGGTAAATGTTTTCTAAAAAAAAAACTGCTTTGATGCTTTGAATGAAAACTTCAGTTTCATCCTTTGTTTTGATTGCACTAGTTGGTTGATAGTTTGACAACAATAATCTTGTTTTGTCATTTCAAGGTATTTGGGACCCAACACAGGAAATATGCACATTGTGGCTGATCTTTACGCTGAAGTATTAGGAGTCGTGGCTCAGTCCAGGTACTAAATGCTCACCAGGAATTCATGTGTTTGTTTGTCCTCTGTGTTTTTCAAAGTGATTGTCACTGAAAGTTTAAATACCTGTAAATGGACCAGGGATTGTCTGTGCTGTACTAAAATAGTGTCACTCTGCATACATTTATTTTCTTAATTTTTTATTTTTGAGGGATTTGAGGGTGAAATGTGAAACGATGCTTCGAAATTGCAAGCGAAAAAGTTTTCCTTGTCTTTGTTGAATGTTGTCACTGTAATAGTATTTTTGTAACTTTTCGGTTTTCATTAACCTTTTTAATGCTTAACACAAAACTAAAAGCCGACCCTGTGAAGCAATCACAGGCATGTGCAAAAAAACACAGACACCCTGAGAACAAGTGCACACATACACATTCCCTCCACATCACCCCTCCAGATGCCATTCTAAATATAGAGCTGCAGAGCCCTGTTAAGAAAATCTATCTTGATGGGCACACACAACACACTCTTACACACAACATGCTTGCACAGTCAGAGAACATATAAATAGAAAAAGCATGAAAAAGTTTTAAAAAAAAAAGTCAAAGACAAACTGTTGAACATAAAAAAAGCCGCTGTCAGTTAAGACCTGGTTGTGATGACTCTTGCCAAACAGAACTGAGCAGCTGTTCACATCTGCTCACAATTTTCTGCTCACAGATTCCCAGCAGTGAGGAAGAAGTTCATCTCTGAGCTCAAGGAGTTGAAACAGAAGGAGCAGAGTCCCTATGTCATCCAGTCCACCATCAGTCTAATCATGGGACTCAAGTTCTTCCGCATCAAAATGTACCCAGTGGAGGACTTCGAAGCCTCCTTCCAGTTCATGCAGGTTGGTTGACGTCAGCACATTCTGGAGAGTCTGTGCTTTGAGGATCTCCGCTAGTATTTATAGAGCTTATAGAGTACTCTGTCTCTGCATACACACATACACACTCCTGTGTGTGTGTGCTAAGTGATAGTTGCAAGTGATCTATATATTACAAAAAACTTTAAAATATTACAGTGAGGATGTCTTGAATTATTTTCTCTTTGTTCTGACAAAAAAATATTTCTATAGTCTGACAGAATATATATTCATTGATTCATCTACTCATTTGTATATATATATATAAACTGTATGTATTTTATTTATATGTGTACACCCGAGAAAGATTACCTAATTTGCAATATTTGCCGTGAGAATGTTGATGGAGAAGTACAGAGAGGGTCAGAGGGAGATTCGTTGTGTTTTTGTAGATTTAGAAAAGGCCTATGACAGGGTGCCAAGGGAGGAACTGTGGTTTTGTGTAAGGAAGTCAGGAGTGGCAGAGAAGTATGTTAGATTGGTGCAGGATATTTATGAGAACAGCACAACAGTGGTGAGGTGTGCTGTTGGAAGGACAGAAGACTTTAAGGTGGAGGTGGGATGAAGGATCAGCTGTGATCCCTTTTTTGTTTGCTCTGGTGATGGACAGATTGACAGATGAGGTCAGACAGGAGTTTCCATGGAAGATGGATGTTTGCAGATGGCATTGTGATCTGCAGTGAGTGTAGGCAACAACTAGATGAGAACCTAGAGAGGTGGAGGTTTGAACTAGAGAGGACTTGAATACAGAGGACGGGTGAGATGGAAATTGCTGACTTGCTGTGGCAACCCCTGAAAAAAGGGACAAGCTGAAAGGAAAATAAGACGATTGTAGAGTTTATATGTGTGCATATATTATTTATATATATATACATATATATATATATATATATGTATATATATATAAATATATATAATATATATATAAATAAATATATAAATATATGTGTGCATTTATTATTTATATATATATATATATATATTGCATATACTTTATATGTGTCAAAAAAACATTGGGACTAAATAAGTTTAGAAAACAACCCACTTAAAGCTCTAAATAATATATTAATGGTAAATAACATTTTTGCCATTGTGTACACAGTAAAACTTTGTTTATCGATCTCCCCAGGAATGCGCCCAGTATTTCTTGGAAGTGAAGGACAAAGACATCAAACATTCGTTAGCTGGACTCTTTGTGGAGATCCTTGTACCTGTGGCTGCTGTAAGTGTCTCCAACGAGTCTGCACATACATATTTTACTTTGCAGAAAATGTATATTGATTTGTTTTGATAATAACTTGTATTGCCTTCTATTATCGTTTTGAAGTATACATTTTAAAAGCCTAAATATTAAATTATTAGGTCCCAGATAAGAAACCCACAAAGCAAAATGTGAACCCTCTTTTATCTACCCTGTTTGTTCCCACAGACTGTGAAGAACGAAGTGAACGTTCCATGCCTACGGAATTTTGTGGAAAGTTTGTACGATACCACCCTGGACCTGTCCTCGAGGAAAAAACACTCTCTAGTAAGTTTTATCTTCATATTCTGTTTCATGGCTGTTGTTCGCATCATTTCCTCTCTCTTAGCAGCAGTTGGTGAGAGCACTTACTGTAACGGTGCAGCATGTGGGCTTTTATCTCTACATGGGAAGAAGACAGGAGTGCAGTAGCAGTTCGTCGTGTTGTTTTTGAAGTGGCGCCAGATGGGCATTTTTCTCTCGCAGCGGGGAGGAGAGCTGGGCAATCAGCAAATTACACGCAGGGGCATCTCTCTCATTAAAACAGCAGCCTCACATAAACATGCATTAAAATTGTCTGGTTAATTGTCATCCACTGACAGGAAAGCACACATTGCTAGTCCATTAGTTTTGACTGGTAGAGGAGTCAGCAGTTTATTAATTTAATCAGAAAAGAAAGTTCCATTTTTATAAGGGCTATGATTAAAGTATCACAAATCAGATTAAAGATTTGATATATATATATATAATTGTATGATCATCTCATTGTTCTACTTAACAGTCATTCATTTAAAGATGTTGAGGATGTTGATGTTGAAAGAAGAATCAACCGTCATTCCAAGTCATTTTGGACCCGTGGCGAGAAACAAAATGGTTTTATTTCACCAAAGCACCTGGTTTTAAATACCACAACTTGACTAAAGCCCACAAACATCTTGTAGTTTCTTTACATTATTTCCATCACCTCATAAAAAACCAACAGATGTAAAACCTATACAGTTTTTCTTACTCAACCAGCAAAATCCAGAACAAAACAAAAATGTTGTCATATTCCCAATGACATCTTGTAATTGGGACAAGATGATGTAAACTTGTCTACATCTGACTAATTTGTATATTCTGATATATTCAAGAATTGCAGAACTCAATTAAGGTTATGTTGTGGCGAACAGATGTTTTTATTTGTTGCGTAGTTATAACAACCGAAGCAAAACGTGTTTCTTGTTGCTGCAAGTAGAACAATCTGTAAGACAAAAACATTTCCTGACTTGTCTGCTTCATTGCAGATAAATGAAAATGCAGATGATTATCTTATTTAATATCTTAAATCTTAAATAACAGTGTTGTACATTACCAACATGTTCAGAACTATGACTGGAAAAATGACAGAGATTTTCAGATTCAAACAAGTACCTGTCCGACAATAAGAGTGTTAAGTTGGTGTCAAACTTAGTCAAATCTGGCCCACAGTGTAATTACATCTGGCCTCTGAGATGAAATCAAGTGTGAACTAAAGTTGCTCCACCAATATATCAACCTTATATACTGTCAGAATCTGTCATATGTCATATATGTCATATGTTATAGTTCATACATTTTGTTGTGTAAAGAAAGATTTACATTAAAATGATCTGGAAAGACTACGAAGAAACAAATAATACTGAGGTTTGAATTATTTCTGGTGTGTAGATAACATTAAGCTTTGGTTGTTCCAGATCTAATGTTTCAATAATAATAAAAAAAAAACATTATTAATGAAATAACACATATTTAATATCTGGAGAGAAGGGAAAACATGCATGTTTACAGTTAATTTGTCAATATATAATGAGTTTGGCCCCTGACTTTATGCCGTTTTTTAATTCTGGCCCACAGTGAAGTTGACTTTCCAGTTAAATTGAATGGCATTAGCATATGTATTAAAATCTGAATTGCACTGTTCCATTTAAAGATTTTATCAATGAAAAGGTGGTGAACTACTGATCAATCGTTAGCAGGATGATGACATTACTTGCAGCAGCCTTACAACTGTCATATTAAACGTCCCCATGTAGCTACTCTTTGTAGAAGCTGGTTTATTAGTTTAAAAGATCCTGATTTAAAAGGTAATTCTGTTTCCTCACTGCCAAGACTTCCTTTGCAGTGTTAAGCTTTCATCAGCAGCCAGTATGCTGTTTATTTGTTGTGTTCACAGAATCCACAGTGTTGCTTCCTTCTACAAATTCTCCAAATACCTCAATCAGCCCATACATTTTCAGGAATGCGACACACCTTTTACTGAAAATACTTGTTTCATGACATTTCTTATCACCTTGTGCCAAAAACAACCCTGTTAGACCATAGATAGACACAAACAAACGACATTAGTCTGACATGTTCAAGCACATAGTTATGTAGATATGACAAGAATGGCAGCGAATGCCTGCATTTTCGTAATGGTTATTCCTTTATGTCTTAGCATCTGAGTAGAATAGAAAAAATGTTCCTGACATTTCTTTTTGTCATAAAAGAGAAAGCATCTTTGACAGGGGTGTTACTGATCTCAATCTGATTGTAAATAACACAGTCATGTAAAGAATGACACAAATGCAGACTTGAACAGACCTTATGTTAAGTGCAGATGCCTGACATGGCTGATTTGTTTTGAAAGCTGCCGCGTCTCTCAGTTCCATCTACCTTCATTTAGGATTTCGACTTGTTGTTTTCATAAAAAACAAACCAGGGCTAGAACATTGTTTAATTTGATAATAATCGTCTAAATGTTCATTCAAAATGCTAGATGCACCTCTTCAATCCTCTGCTGCTCCTCTGTCCACACAGGCCCTGTATCCTCTGGTCACCTGTCTGCTGTGTGTCAGCCAAAAGCAGTTCTTCCTCAGCCGCTGGCACATTTTCCTCAACAACTGCCTGTCCAACCTCAAGGTCAGACTTCTTCATTCTCTACACCACAGCAAATGGAAGATGCGGCAAATAAACAGTTAAACCACCTTGTATAGATCACAGGCAGTGACAGATCTACATGCAGAGACATACAACATGTTCTCTAGTCATTTTTAGCCCTCAAGGGAAGATTTTCAGAGTGAAGAACAGAACATGAGGAAAAGTTCTTCACAGTAAATGAAACCGATTCAGTTATGTAAACTATACTATTATACTGCCTGATCAAATTACTGCAGTTCTGTAGTCACTTTGTTTTATGTTAGGGCATTTAGACTGCCGTACATGTTGAGGATATGTGATTGAGCTGTGAGGAAATCGATTATGTGAAATACTTTGACCAAACAGCATTAATAAATCATTTCTTTCCTTCACATCTTCCTGCAGAATAAAGATCCCAAGATGGCACGTGTGGCGCTGGAATCACTCTATCGTCTGCTGTGGGTCTATATGATCAGAATAAAGTGTGAAAGCAACACTGGAACACAGAGGTAATTTCCTATATTCACATCAGGAAGTATCATTTTACTGACTTTTTGTAGTTTTTGTAGAGAGTATACATACATAGATTTATTCAGAACTTCACGATTTCTGTGTCTCTTTTTCCCTTAGCCGCCTCACGTCCATCACCTCCACCCTCTTCCCCAAGGGAAGTCGGAGCGTCGTGCCCAGAGACATGCCTCTCAATATCTTTGTCAAGATAATCCAGTTTATTGCTCAGGTGTGTGAATTACGTAAACATATTTTAATGAAAAACATTTCTGTCTTTTCCTGATTTTTCAGAAATTATAGTTTTTAATGTTGAACAACCAAATCTACCTATAAATTCTTCCTGCCCAAATGAACTGTGCATGCACCGACCAAGGGTTTCCCAAGTGCAGACAGCCTATCAAATCTAAATAAATCATTTAAAAAAATAATAGTTCATCATGTAGTGGTGTTTATGAAATGTTTTAATTAATGTATAAGATTATATAGATGTTAGATATATCACTTTGAGTCACCATATAGATGCTGCCTCAACTCTGACAACTTGCATTATACTTTTGTTTGTCTTCTCCACAGGAGAGACTAGACTTTGCCATGAAGGAGATCATATTTGACCTGCTGAGTGTTGGAAAACCTGCTAAAGCTTTCAGTCTTAACCCGGAGGTGAAATAAAACACAAACTTCAGAAGAAATAGATCTTTTTATATACATGTATATATAGATAGATAATAGAGAACAGCCTATAAATGCAATTCTTCTTTTCTTTTTTTCCAGCGTATGAACATAGGCTTGCGAGCTTTTCTGGTGATAGCAGATGCTCTGCAGCAGAAGGACGGGGAGCCACCAATGCCTAACACAGGAGCAACATTACCATCAGGAAACTCCCTGAAAAAGAAGAAAACTTACCTCAGCAAAACGCTAACAGAAGAGGAGGCCAAACTGATAGGTCTGAATATGTTGCCTTTTAAAAGGAGAGTGATTACACTGAGGTTTCACAACTCTGAACTCTTAATGTTCTGCCTTGGTTCCACACAGGTATGTCTCTGTACTACTCCCAGGTGAGGAAAGCTCTGGACAACATCCTCAGACATCTGGACAAGGAGGTTGGACGATGTATGATGCTGACCAGTGCACAGATGCTCAACAAAGAGCCAGAGGACATGATCACGTACGTGTCACGCAGAATCAGAGTTGATCTGAACCTGAATTTCATATCAGCAAATTATTGTTGATTCTGTTGTAGTATATTTTCATTTAATCATGTCTTTGACAGTGGAGAAAGGAAGCCTAAAATTGACCTCTTCCGAACGTGTGTTGCTGCTATTCCTCGCATCCTTCCCGATGGCATGTCCAAACCTGAGCTCATTGATCTGCTCTCACGGTGAGTTTTCCACTATCTAGTCGCTCTATCCTTGTCTACAAGCTTTTGACATCTACTAATTTGTTTTCCTCTCCCTTCAGACTGACGGTTCACATGGATGATGAGCTACGTCTGATTTCCCAGAACTCTCTGCAAAGTCTATTACTGGATTTCTCAGACTGGAGGGAGGACGTCCTCTTTGGTTACACACATTTCCTTCTCCGTGAGGTAACACTGAATCTGAGAGTTCACTTGTCAGTTTGATTTTTTTTTTTAACAGTGTTGGTTTTGACTAAATAAAAGTCCATATAAATGTAATGTGGTGCTTATTGTACCTGCACTTAGCAGCCACTCAGTGATGCTAATGATATCAGTTATTTAATAATTAGATATAATGCAGTTATGATTTGATTGGGTTGCAAAGATCAGCAGTTTTGCTGTGACTTAGAGCAGGATGTCTGAAAGGCTGAGCTTTGCAACAAAAACAAGTTGAGTCATTAGTGGGAAAATGTTGAAAGCATTAAGTGTAATGAAGCTATCAGGACCGCTGTCGACCTCCTCGAATAAAAGTCAAACCATCTCATCTTGTGCAAACATTAATGCAAAAGCCCTTTACGGGGAATGAAACCATGCGTTTCAGCAGAATGTTGTTTCTGTGATCTGGATTCCATCAAGATAAGATAAGGACGGGTTTTTTTTGGGTTCAATGTGTATTATAACTTTGTACTTTTTATGCTCAGTACTGTGGAATCTTATGGTGGTTTAAACGCATCATACCTAAGAAGATAAAAGCAGTGTAACTGGAAATCTACAAAATGATGCTTTACTGCCTGTTGTCTGTGAAGATTCTCATTCATCCAGCTAATGATATCCCAAAAGGGTTAAGTTGTCAGCAACTGGACTTCTTCTTGGAATTTAAAGACGTTTCATTCCTCAACTGAGGAACATCATCAGGTTTTGGTTGATGTCCGAGTGAACTCTAGTAGTTCTACTCCTCTAGACCACTCCCTTCACCACTGGGCAAAGGTGTGAGGAGCTATTTTGGTCACACCTATTTAGACAGAAACTCCTCTGTTGTTAATGGTCAGTTTACCTGTCACATGCCCAGATGTGAAGTTCCTCAGTTGAGGAATGAAATGTCTTTCGTCTCCAAGAAAAAGTCCAGTTGCTGACAACTAAACCCCTTTTTGGTTTACTGCCTATTTAAACAATTCTGTTGTGTCCTTGCCATGCAATTTCTATATCATCACAGTGATGAAGTTATAGAAACATTTAAAATTATTTTAAATGAAATGGTATTGACTTGCATCATCTTCCTCCAGGTGCAGGACACCCATCAGGGTCTGCAGGATGCATCTGTGAAACTCCTCCTCCAGCTCCTTACTCAATGGAGGTTAGCTCTCCAGCTCCAGGGGAAAATGCGAGGTGGAGTTGAGGTTTGTTCATTTTACATTAAAATTTTGCTTTGAAATGGAAACAACATTTAATCAGTCAAAAAATGTCTACATTCAACTGATATATTTTAGACGAGTGGTTCTCAACTGGTGGGTCCCGACACAAAAATGGCTCACAGACCCAATCTGAATGGGCAGAAATCAGCTAAATAATGTGAATCCGATGTTTAGCATGTGTTTTATTTTAGAAAATCTCTACAATTTTTTTTTGCCTCGTTTGAATTCTATGAGAGTGGGTCGCCACTTAATGACCAGAGGAAAATGTGAGTCCCAGAGTGAGACCAGTTGAGAACCACTGTTTTAGACCATGTATGGTTATTTCACCCCCTTAACTGTCTTTTCGACCTCCACCAGTCAAGCCCCAGGCTGCCGGAGCGAAGCCCCCATTGCTCAGTGCTGCATGCAGTTGAAGGCCTGGCGCTTCTGCTGCTGTGCTCGTGTCAGATCAGCACCAGAAAGCTGGCTGTCGGCGTGTTGCGAGAAATACGCATCCTCTTCACCGCTCTGGGCCACGCTGAGGTAAGAGCCAGGACCGTGAAGTTAAGCAGGACAGCAGCAGAGGCATGCGATGGGTGTGGGTGTGATGAGAGATGCCCCACGTGCTGCCTGTGAGCTGTGTCTCACAGAGTGTGACGCAGATTTAAAAATAAACCAATTCCTAAAATGCCTCTCCCTCTAGGATGATGACAAACCCATGATAGAGGTCATGGACCAGCTGAGCCCGGCTGTGATGGACAGCTTTGTTCATGTGGCTCACTCTGACTCAGTGAGTGCTTCTGTTTTATATGGGATGTGCATCACTACAGCCAATGAATTATTCACATCACAGTCTACATGCAGTTGTGCATTTTGAAAACTCTTGTGTCTCTCCCTTAGTCTCTGCCACTGAGTCATCACGTTGACCTGCAGTGGCTGGTTGAATGGTCAGCCCGACTAGTGAGCAGTTCCTATGATGTGAAGAGTCCGAGCCACGTCTGGATTTTTGCCCAGTGCTTGAAAGACCCCTGGGTTCTCTGTCTGCACATCTTTCTACGACAGGAGCATCTGCCTAAACACTGTTCCATCGCCCTGGGATATGCCTGGCCTTATGCCTTCACACGGCTGCAGCTCCTGCTGCCACTAGTTGACCCCAAGTAATAAGGACACACTCTTCACACTTTCACTGCAATCACTTATCATCGCAAAAAAAACCCTTCTAAACTAAAAATAATACCCACAGTATCCTAAATAAAAATATCTGTGCTTTTACTATTTGTAGTTTGGACACTGCAGACTGTGCTATGTGTGAAATTTGAACGCCTTCTTTATCAACCACTTGACTCTTTCTATTTTATTTTACGACCTCCGTTTTGCAGCAGCCCAGTCAACGCCAAGAAAACCAGCACAGCAGGCAACAGTGACAGTTACATCTCACTATGGAGAAACTATTTGATCCTGTGTCTGGGTGTCGCCAAGCCAAGTATCATGTCCCCTGGTCACCTCAGGGCGTCCACACCAGAGATTACAGCCACCACCCCTGATGGTAGCGTAACCTATGACAATAAGGTGTGTAAAAAAAAAAAAGGAAAATTCTATACATGTTTAGAAAAAGATCCTAAGTCTTGTGTTTTTCCATCTAAGTGATGATGGTGTTTGTTTTTTCCAACTCAGGTGATTGGCACTCCTTCAGTTGCCTGGCTGCTGAAACAGCTTGTGCCACTGATGAGAGCAGAGAGTCTGGAGATCACTGAGGCACTAGTGCTGGGATTTGGTTGCACAAATGCTCTGGTCTTCAGGTATATTCATCAATATATAAATCTTTCCAATCGCTTACTGTTGGTACGGTAATCAATGCACACACATGACTTCCATTTTTTTTTTCTTATCTCTTTGTAAAAATCTATACGCTACATGACGTACTGGAATTTGTTCTCTGACAGTAGCAGAAAAAAAAACCCATCTAGGTTGAACAAGGGAATTCCAACACAGATAAAAATGTATCATGTTTTTTGTCTAGTACAATGGTTGCTTTGTGAAAAAGACGTTAGCCCTGTGAAAAAATAAATCTATTTTTAACATGAAATGTTTCGAAAGGGCGGACCCTGTTTTCAGAGATTAAATTTGGGCCAGGAAAATATGTTCCTCACCTTATTCAAGGATTAGTGGGCTTAGAATTTATGACATTTGGGTCACTCTGGATTGATGTTTGTCATAAATCATTCTAACCTGTTAGTTCAGTGCATAATATAGGCAGTAAAAAGGGAAGAAGTTTTCTCTGCAACACTGCAGTTAGACTTTCAATTGATCTTTACCCTGTCTGACCTGTGTGTCTACAGGGAACTGGTTGAAGAACTCCATCCTCTGATGAAGGAGGCACTGGAACGAAGGCCGGAGGTAAAACACACACTCACACACACACACTCACCAGCAGACTCACAGAGCAGGAGAGAAACGTAGTGACTATTGATCTAAGATAGGAAAGTCTCTTCTCTTTCTCATACTCTAACATTAAAGCTGTCTGAGGTTTATAAAAACTAATGTAGAAAAAAAATGACTTTCTTACTGATATTTGTATAACACAATTACAGCATTTTTAATCACCAGTTCCTTAAGAGGAGTTCAACTTGGTTTCGGGATGTAAATAAAAAATGTGAAATATTTGTCTTCCAGAATAAAAAACGCAGAGAAAGGAGGGATCTTCTCAGGCTGCAGCTGCTGAGGATTTTTGAACTGTTGGCCAATGCAGGAGTTATCAGTGACAGGTACCAGGGCAGATTTATTTAGATGTATATTTCATTTATTCACACGATTGCTGACAAGATGCTTGAATGAAATGAATTATTATGAAACCTGCAGCAGTGCAGTTAAGAATTTTCCCACTCTCTTTTCCTTCTCAGTACCAATGGAGCACTGGAGCGCGACTCCCTGGCACTGGGTGCTTTGTTTCTGGAATATGTGGATCTAACGCGGATGCTTCTGGAAGCAGAGAACGAAAAAGAACTTGACATCCTGAAAGACATCAGAGCTCATTTTAGTGCAATGGTAGCCAACCTCATCCAGTGTGTTCCTGGTAAGTCATGTTTAAATATATTCTATTGGTTCATTTGTTTTACTGAAGTGGTCCTAAACTCAGGTGATCTACTGCATGGGGTGCCCAATAGGTAGATCTACCAGTAGATCTCCAAAGGAGTGGTCGAACCTTAGCTATAACATGAAACAATAATAGTAATACAATCGAGGATTAAAATTGTAATTCAAGATGCTTATAACTGGACTAAAATGAGGTGAGAATTAGACGATATAACAATGTATAGAATAAGATATCCAGTTATATAGGTAAATATACTTGTATTTAGAGTTTTCCAATCTAGGTAGATCACTTCAGCCTGATCATTTGAAAAGTAGCTCGCAAGTGTGGACGACTCTGATCTATTGTAAGTGTCAAATAACATTTAGTAGTGAAAGGGAGTGTTGAAGTTAAAAGAAAAATAAATGTTTTTTTATTTAGAGTAGGGTTGATATTTTGCCTTTATGTGAAAGTTGAATTTTTAATAACATTTTATAGATTTGTTCTTTTTGTTCATTTGTGGTAGGTCTTATGGTTCAAAACCCTGATCCACAGTCCCCTTCTGCCTCAGTGTTTTATTACACAGCATCTATGTGAAACAGATTTTTTATTAGATTTTTGACGTGGCCCTTCAATGAAATGATAGTGTGGGTGTTGGCCCTCAACTTATTTGAGTTTGTGACCTCTGATTTAGAGTAATATCCTGTTTAGCCTCTGTTCTCTGGCTCCACAGTCCACCACCGACGCTTCCTGTTCCCCCAGCAGTCTCTGAGACATCATCTCTTCATCCTCTTCAGCCAGTGGGCTGGACCCTTCAGTGTCATGTTTACGCCCCTTGATCGTTACAGTGACCGCAACCATCAGATTACTCGCTACCAGTATTGTGCGCTTAAGGTAAAACTGCTACACAGCACGTATGATCTCCGTGTTGTGTGTACAGATCCCTCAGCTGAACAAGAACTTTCCTTTCATTCTAGGCCATGTCAGCAGTTCTATGTTGTGGTCCGGTGTTTGACAATGTGGGTCTCTCCACTGACGGATATCTCTACAAATGGCTTGATAACATCTTGGCCTGCCATGACTTGAGGGTATGTCAACTCCTACACCGACTGTATTATAATAAGAATACATTTTATTAAACCAATTTTGGAAGCTTAAAATCCCATGTCATGATTACCAAACTGCAGAATTTTATTAAAATGTGTTTTTGTAGGTCCACCGTCTCGGGTGTGAAGTGGTGATCCTGCTGTTAGAACTAAACCCTGACCAGATCAATCTGTTCAATTGGGCTGTGGATCGCTGCTTCACTGGATCTTACCAGTTGGCTTCTGGATGCTTCAAGGCAATTGCCACTGTGTGTGGCAACAGGTAGGAAAATCTGTCTCTGAACAGTCTCTGGCATCTGTGATGGGTTGTCTTGGCTACAGCCCATCATATAAAAACATAACACTAAAATGTTGTAGTCTATGGCACATTATCCTGCTGTTCCAGTGGTTTTAATGTCCAAATGTGACCTCATTCTCTAAAAACGTCATATTCATCTGAAACTCATAACCGTTTGTCCATATTTCATCAGAAATTACCCCTGCGACCTAGTCACCCTGCTCAATCTGGTGCTGTTCAAAGCCTCAGACACCAGCAGGGAAATATACGAGATATCCATGCAACTGATGCAGGTACATGAACACCTCTAGCAAACACACTGATGGAAAAATGTATTGAATAAACAACAAAACATGTCCTTATTTTTGTCTGCAGGTGCTGGAGACAAAGCTCTGTGCCTACTCTAAAAGGATGGTGGAGCAGAAACCTGGTAATATTTTATATGGCACTCATGGACCACTGCCTCCTTTGTACAGTGTCAACCTGTCCCAGCTCTCCATCCAACTGGCCAGCATGTACCCAGAACTCACTCTGCCTCTCTTCTCTGGTAAATACATTTATCTGCATTTATTTTCATTTGCAATACATTACATTTTAAAGTTATCAGTGTAGCACACATTTTGTTGCCTAGATACTAATTAATAATTGTATGTATAAACATAATAACCACAGTGTTTAGATGAGCAATTGGAACCTGCAGATACACTTAATAATGGCAATTAATAATGTAAATCAGTGGTACCCAACCACTGGGCCAGGGACCAGTACCCGTACGTGACCAGTACCGACAGAGAAATAATGTTTACAACAAAATAACTTTAAAACAGTCTAGGATTCCATCATCAATAATGCAACTATATTTGATTAAGAAATATTTTCTCCCTGAAGACAACAACAATAAACTCAAAATGACACAGAGTCATTAAAACAAGATTCTAACTTTATATATCGGTCTGGTAGCTGGAAGTTATAGGCTGGGGGCACTTGAGAAATCCTTGTTGTACCCATGCACAGTTAATTCAGGTAGGACAATTTTATTGGTAGAAAAATATTTACGAAAACTGGAAATTTAGTTTTATTAGGGGGGCCTTTATTTCCACAACTTTATGAACAGTCTGTGAAAGAAGTACGAGACATTTAACCAGTCCGTGGGGCAAAAAAGGTTGGGGAACACTGTGGTAAATGACTGGGAGATAGTCTCCATAGTAGCACTAAAAAAGAAATACTATTATTTTTATACAATTTAAACAGTAGCATTAAAGAGTAACAAATTAAAAGAACAGAAATTCATCTACAAGGAACCCCTTATTTGGTTTTGTGGAATTAGATAAAGTCTTATTTCTTTCCAAAAACAAACTGTGTTTCGTTGCCTTGTCTTTAACAGAGGTGAGCCAGCGTTTCCCGACCACCCACTCCAATGGCAGACAGATCATGCTCTCCTATCTGCTACCATGGCTCAGCAACATTGAGCTGGTGGACACTGGTTTGTTACCTCCTGCCTCCAGTCCTTGTACGCCAGAGGAGGAACCTCGGGGTCAATCACGAGGCTTGGGTCTATCTCCGAGTCTTAGAGGCAACGGCTGGGGCTCCCTGCAGGCGACTTCTCTGGTGCTCAACAACCTCATGTTCATGACAGCTAAGGTATGAGTCAGGGTGAAAGGGTTAAACTAGTTTTGGTATTTTATGCCTGTAATTTTGGAATCAGCGATTTAATGGTGACATTTACTGATTTTAATTGAAAAGTACGGAGTGCATCTTTAATCTGGAAACAGGACACAAAAGCGTTCTAGAATGCCGCCATTTTCAGCTTTTATGACCTTTCTTTTTTTCATCACATTGTCAGTACGGAGATGAGGTTCCTGGCCCAGAGATTGAGAATGCATGGAATGCTCTGGTGTCCAATGAAAGATGGAGCAACAACCTACGGATCACTCTTCAGTTCCTCATCAGCCTGTGTGGAGTCAGCAGTGACACCACATTGTTACCTTACGTAAGACCGCGCTCTCACACATCCATGGAAATAACGTCCAGAACATGAAAAATCAACATTCAAAGACTCAGCAGTTAATAAATATTTGCGTTTGATTGTTCAGATCAAAAAGGTGGTGATCTACCTGTGTCGAAACAACACCATCCAGACTATGGAGGAGCTTCTGTTTGAACTGCAGCAAACAGACCCAGTCAACCCAGTGGTGCTGCACTGTGATAACCCTCCTTTCTACCGTTTTGCAGCCAGCAACAAAGCTTCTACATCACAGACTGGTAAGAAGAACAGTAATTGTCCTGACCTATAATTTTAACTGTTGTTTCCCTGCCACTGAATGTTTTTTTTTGTAGGTACGACCTCCAGCAGTAACACTGTAGTTGCTGGTCAGGAGAACCTTCCAGATACAGATGAGAACAAGTTGAACAGGGAAGAGGAGCGGTTAGTATACATGAAGTTTCATTCAAAACTTCAATTTGACAAAGTAAAGTTATGAAATGTCATGACTCATCACATGAGAGATTTAAAATGTTCTCATCTTCTCTCAGGAGGGCCAGGGCACACAACAGAGTAGAGTCACGTTACAGCAACAGTTCTGGAGGCTCCTATGAAGACGAAAAGAGTGAGTCACGAAAAATATGTCAACATTATCTGGACTTATGTAAAAGGTGCAGACGTATATCCCCAGGGGTTCTTTACATCAGTGTTTTTGAGGCTAAGCTGTGGGAAATGGATTCCTCGTGTCACTCATTTTCATCGTCACGTTAGGCTAATTTTCACTAATCCCTAAAACACTGGTTGTAAAGACCATGAACAAGAAGACATTCAAGAAGTGACTGCAACCGGTTAACCTTTACACATTAAAATGTTTGTGTTTTTTTTTTGTTTTTAACTGATGGCTTCACCAAATATTAACTTCAACTTTACACTTTACAAAAAAAATTAAATTACACTTTAACTATATATTACTGGTGTCATCACTTAATTACTACCTCATATGAACAGCAGCATAAACAGCAAATAGTGCATTTATGAAGAAAACTACATCCTTACTAAAATTAAAATGTCTGCTTTACGCAATACCTGACAAGACATGTGAAAAGCGTTTGGTGTCGCACAAAAGCTTTACACAGAAAGTTGTGTATAATTTTTTCTAAACTCTAGTAAATAATTTTATGTCTGTAGCTGACCCAATTCCACCTTATGCTGGTTGGCTGCTGGGGGTCCTGGAGACCAACCGTCCCCAGCCTTTACCTATGCCTATAAATGGAGGCTGCTGGGCTCCTCTGGTTGACTACCTCCCTGAGACCATCACTCCCAGAGGACCACTTCACAGGTACTGACAATTGTCAAGTCCGCCAAGATAGAATTTTATGTTTGTGATATTTTAAGTGGAGGATCAATCAAGTCTGAACTTTAGGGCATTTACTACGACAGGATTGTCACTGCTGCTTATAAAGCTTAGGACCTTAAACAGCTTAAAATAAATTTGTCAGTTATTGTTTAAATGTATCTGTGGAATAAGGGCATTTATGTGGACTGACCAGTGCAGATCACAAACAAGCTCAGGATTTTATATAATTCATATTTTTGATACTCTAGTGCACAGGGGTCAAATCCAGTGTAACATATAATACATATTTGTACAACTTCTCTACCTTTGGTTCCCAGGTGCAACATTGCAGTGATCTTCATGACTGAAATGGTGGTGGACCACAGCGTGAGAGAAGACTGGGCCTTACACCTACCTCTGTTACTACACGCCCTCTTTCTTGGTTGGTACACACAAGACACACGTGCACCAGTTTTGACCACAGTTGTGGTCAAAAAGCAACAAATATATAAATAAGGACATTATGTTGCTGAAATGTAATATTTTGAATAGAGAAAATTGTCTGATTATGAGACTGTGTTAACTATGTGGAAAATGTATGTCTTTTATTATTTTAACATACAATACATCAAATCACTGGGTAGATGTGGAGTGTAGTAGTGCTTGTGGTTAAATGTATTTTTATTTTATCAGAATGAGAACATTGAGTACAAATGCCATGAACCCGTTTATCATAAAATTATCACTTAATTTCCAGATACTTTCTTTATGTCACAACAACTCTGGTGTAAAGACGTTGCCTCTGACATCAGGCGAGTTCATGTTGTGACAGTCCAAAGATTTATCTCCTTCTGACAAAGGACATGCATTTCAGGATGGACCACACTGGGGTGTCACCTCACACACCGACACATTCCCCAGCACCTGCCTTTTTGCCAACAGCATCTTATCTTATTTTATCTGTGGGGTGCTGTATATTTAACATAGTTCAGTTGTCAGTGATTGTTATCATTAAATCGTTGAGACGTCCAAGAATGTCTGATGCGTCATTGTTAAATGAAACCAAATATGCGGTACAATGATACGCACTTTCCTTTCCTTTATGAGTTTGTGTTCTCTTAAATAGAAACAAGAGACAATGATAATTACTCTGTTGATTCTTAAAAATAGAAACTCAGAATAAAAATAACTCTATACAGGTCTTGATGTCACATTAATGAAATGTGCAGTGACATCCCTGTGGGTTTGGTTTAAACCTATTGACGTGTAATCCTTTTGTTTTGTATCTGTTCTGCAGGTCTTGACCACTACAGACCAGAGGTCTACGAACATAGCAAACGCCTCCTGCTTCACCTCCTCATTGCCCTCTCCTGCAACAACAATTTCCAGGTAAGATTCTGTTGTCAAATTATGGTATTGTTTCAATGAAGGACTTAATTTAAACACACGTATACCTTGGAATTCACACTGCTACGTTTAAGTTTTCATTCAGTGCCTTCAGTCAACTAAAAACCTCGGAGATTGGTTCAAAGTCTTACTTGTAGAATCAAAAGTCAGACTCTGAGAAATAGAACGTCTTTGTATAAAACCCCGGAGCTGAAATGCTGTCGATCCTTGTTGTTATTTTCTTAAATGGATTTCTGTTTTTCACAGAAGAATTTTTACCCATCAGTTAAAATGCTTTGTGCTCTGTGGAACAATGCAAACCCCCACCTCACAACCCAGTAACAGGTTGTTTGTTCCACATGAATAGAGGTGTGAACAAGGAATGTGAGTTTGCATTGTGACACGGTCCTTCCTCATACATGACCTGGGCCTTGTCCTTGTTGTTCTGTGATTCTTTGCTTGTTGTGTAATCTTGGAAAAAAATGCCAAAAAAATGCACCAATTTCATGGAGGTTGTCTTAAAAAATGCCGTCTTTATCAGGCTGTGTTAACTCTGTAGAAAATGTATTTGCATATGTCTTTAATTTTTTAAGTATACAATACATCAAATCACTGGGTACATGTGTAGTGTAGTAGTTTTGAGTACAAATGCCATGAACCTGTTAATTGTAAAATTATCATTTAATTTCCAGATACTTTGTTTATGTCAAAACATAAACAAAGTATCTGTGGCATAAAGACGTTGCCCCTAACATTTAGCGAGTCCATGTCATGGCGTTTAACGAGTCCAAAGATTTATCTCCTTCTTACAAAAGACATGCCTTTCAGGATGGACCACTCTGGGGTGTCACCTCACACACTGACACATTCCCCAGCACCAGCCTTTTTGCCAACACCATCTTATCTTATCTGTGGGGTGCTGTATGTTTAGCAAAGTTCAGTTGTCTGTGATTGTTATCATTAAGTCGTCGAGTTGTCCAAGAATGTCTAAAGTGTCATTGTTAAATGAAACCATATATGCGGTAAAATGATACGCACTTTCCTTTCCTTTATGAGTCTGTGTTCTGTTAAATAGACACAAGAGACAATGATGACTCTGATGATTCATAAAAATAGAAACCCAGAAAAAAAAAACTTTATATAGGTCTTGATGTCATATTCATTCTTTTTCAATGAAATGTGCAGTGACATCCCTGTTGGTTTGATTTAATCTAAATGCTTTACAATGCTTTTGTTGTGTATCTGTTCTATTGGTGGCCTAAAATTGCACCAATTTCCCAGAGGTTGCCGTCTTTGTCCACTGATGTTGACTCTTGTTGCTAAAGAGCTGCTTTTCATTCATTCAGGTTATAGCATCCGTTTTAATGTTGACCAGAGAGATAAGTGACAACAAGACACTCACCATTAAATCCAGCTACCACACTGAGTACCAGCAGTCACGTGAGTCAGAAAAATACCTTCACTGATGCACAAAAATGATGCCTAAATGTTAATACTGTACGTTGTATTCAACTGTTTCATAATGCCCTTTTAGACGCCCCTGACTTCTTGCGCGAGTGGCAGGCTTCTCCAGTGGTCGACTCCGGTCTGAGCTCCACCTCCAACTCGTCGTCTGCCAGTCTGGGTGGTGGCAGCACCGCAGGGAGTGTTGGGAATTTGCCACTTGTGACTCCAGATGACCTGGAGGATCTGGAAGACTCTCCGAATGAAACTGACGAGAAGACAAACAAACTAATCGAGTTCCTCTCAACTAGGTACGTACACATCACGCACACCTGTAGTTTGCTGTTTTAATTGTACGTCAGTTGTCGGGGAAAATTTACCCACACAGGTACGAGTTTCAAAATGTTTTAGTGCTTTTGTAACATGAAATGTGGTGCTACTGGTGGTGGGTATGCAGTGCCTGGAGTACTGTGTTATTCTTGCTTAGAGCGTTCGGGCCATTGTGGGCACACGAGGACATAACCCCAAAGAACCCCAACTCCAAGAGTGCGGATCAGCTGTCCAATTTCTTACGCCACGTCATCTCTGTCTTGAAAGAGTCAAAGTCTGGTAAGGACATCAGTTGACAAGAGTTTGTGATTGTCATCACAGTGTAGTGCCACATCAGACAAAATCTCAAAAAAAAAACTTTTTTTTGCAGACTTTCATCTGGAACAGGAACTTAGTGATGTAGCTTTACAGACGGCCCTGTGCAGCTCCTCTCGACACTACGCCGGTCGCTCTTTTCAGATCTTCAGAGCTCTCAAACAGCCAATTAACAACCATGCCGTCTCCGATCTGGTGTCACGACTAGTGGAAGTGGTTGGGGAACATGGAGATGAAGTACAGGCAAGAAGAAGCAGAAAGCAATTCAGAGATTGTTAAGTGCTGGACAATATTAAAACTCATCCTTTGTGTTTCAGGGCTATGTGATGGAGATACTGTTAACACTGGAGTCTGTTGTGGTGAATTTAGCAGAATGTCTGAAAAACAGTGACCTAATGGCAGCTCTTACAAGGCAGGCAATTCCATCACTTCCCTTTCATTTTGCTGGGACTCTCAGCAATGCTCAATAATAAACCTTTTTAACTCAAATGTCTTATGTGCAGGACGTCGTCACCAGACTTTGTGACGAGTGACAAACTGATGAACAGAAAGAGCACAGGGCAGTTGAACTTCCCTGGGCCTGGATTTGTCGGGCTGTCGTCTCAACGCCATCAACGCTCCTACTCCGTCCCTAAAAAGTTTGGTGAATGTGGAAGTCAGCTGAGTGATCCTCCGCGCAGTGCAACTCTGGACCGTATACAGGCAAGAGAATGCAGTCTATTAAACACATCGTAGTTGTATGTCAACCCTAATGTTTACATGATTTTGTTCATGTCTTGTCCAGGCCTGTAACAGTCATGGACTGAGTCGATCAGGGAGAATCACTGGTTCCTGTTCATCTTCCACAAATCGAATAGATCCGAGTGTGCTATCAGATCCAGCTCATGTTTCCCACCCAACATCAATACTGGCTACAGTCTTTTGGGTGGCAGTGTCACTAATGGAATCAGACTTTGAGTTTGAATATCAGATGTCACTAAGACTGGTCCACAAGCTGCTTTCGAAGGTATGACATAGCTACAATATAGAGATTGTGTTTGTATGTATTGTAAGTAAATACATAATCTTTTGACTTTGACTTCATTATTAACTCAGGTGCCAATAGATAGACCAGAAAACCGGGAGCGCCTGGAGAAGCTGCAGGCTCAGCTCAGGTGGAGTGGATTCTCTGGAATCCAGCAGCTCTTGTTGAAAGGCTTCACTTCTCAGGCCACTTTGGACCTCACATTACAGCTGTTCTGTCAGCTCACACCGGTCTCTCGTGTTGCTGTCGTCGACAGCTCACAGTCTATAGGTAAATGCTTTTGTCACGTCATCTGTGATCATTTTTTGTTCACGTTCACTGACAATTAAATGTTTCCTCTGGACAGGTTTCCCTTTGAATGTCTTGTGTCTGTTGCCTCACCTGGTTCAGCACTTTGGCCATCCAACTCAGTTCTGTAAGGAGAGTGCAGAGAGGATTGCACAGGTAGGATACAATATTCAACCTGAAATTAACAATGTTTTTGTGATGAAACTCATAGAATACAAGAGAAAATGTCTCATGGTCTCTTTCTGCTACTGTTTTGGCCTCTTAGGTTTGTTTGATAGAGAAACATACAAAACTGTCCCACCTGGCTCATGTCATGACCCTCTATAAGACACGTTCCTACACACGGGACCCGTTTTCCTGGGTCAGCGTGGTTTGTCGCTATTTGCACGAGGCTTTCTCTGACATCACCCTTAGCATGGTCACCTATATGGCTGAGGTAAATATCCACTGATGGCACCGATATTCATGTAAATGTTGTGTTGAAAGACAGATAATATGTTACTTAATAATGTCTCTCTCCTTATCTTATTAGCTGCTGGATAAGGGTCTTCCCAGCATGCAACAATCCCTCCTCCAAATCATCTACTGTTTGCTCAGTCACATGGACCTCACTGCTGTACAAGTCAAACAGTTTAACGCTGATGTCATAAAGACCATTGAGAAGTTTGTCCAGGTAAGTGTCCTCTGGTAGTAGTGCGACCCAGAGAGCCAGCTCCTGTCACTGTATGACATGCTGATGCTTCTTTTTCCCATGTATTTTACCAGACAATACACTGGAAGGACGCTTTAAACATCTTGAAACTAGTGGTGTCACGTTCTGCCAGCCTTGTTCATCCAGTGTATGGCCACTCGCAGGGTGACCTCTCTAACCTGGAAGTGAGTAGAGTGTGGGATGGTTCGGCCAAAGCTCTTCCAGGGAAAACCTTGGATTTTACCTTTGACATCTCTGAGGTGAGGAAACAGGAAAAAAAAGATATTTTTTGGACTCTTTATAGGTGATCTCTTGTTAATACTGCAAATCCTTTGGTATTTCATTTCCAGACTCCTGTGATTGGACGGCGCTTCGATGAGCTCCAGGGTTCAGGAGGCAGGGATGCCAAAGCTCGAGCCATGGCTGTAACTCGCAGCACTTCTTCAACCTCCTCTGGATCTAACTCCAACACAATCTTAGTGCCAGTCAGCTGGAAAAGACCCCAGTTGTCTCAGGTAAAACTACAAGTCCCACTACTTTGATAGAATGGAAGATTTAGATCTGTTTCATATGCATTTAACACTTTAAGAACATATGAAGACAAGCATGGGCAAACTAAGGCCCGGGGTCCAAATGCGGCCCATTGAGCTTTTGGTGCGGCAAAGTTGTTAAATAATTTACTTCTGCCTTTATTCAGCAATAATGCATTTCCCCAGTAGTTGGCGTAATTAAAGGTATAAGAAATGTACTATTTTAGGATTTATGCATAACTTTTAGATGACATTTATCTTAGTTCTAATATACGAGCCGTCTTCCTGGACTGGACTTGGCCCCCGCGTCCAATTTTAGGACCAATTGTTGTTTGCGGGTCAAAAAGTTTGCCCACGCCTGTATTTACGTCTTCAGAATTTGTAGATGTCTCTGTCTTACTTTAATTATGGACCAATAAGAGACAATTTGTTAACTTATATTTATTAATGTATTTTATATGTATGTATCATTTTTACCTAAACTTTTCTAAAGTTGTATGTCAGGTCAATAAAAGTGTCAATGCAATTTTTGATTTATATCTTTGTCTCTGTTTTAGAAAAGAACCAGAGAGAAGCTGGTGAATGTTTTGTCTCTGTGCGGACAAGAAGTTGGACTGACGAAAAACCCATCTGTAAGTCTTAACTACACACCGTCAGTTTTAGTGCAGACACCCACTCTTCACTAATAAGTTCTTGACATGCTCCATATTTATCTCTCTGCCCCTGTTTCTCCCTCAGGTTATTTTCTCATCATGTGGCGACCTGGACATGATGGAAGTACGTGAGAGCGGCGTGTCCTCAGAGGAGGGAGGAACCAGAGAAGACACTTTAGATGACACTGCCAGTGAGCAGCAGTTTAGGGTTTTTAGGGACTTTGACTTCCTGGATGTGGAGCTGGAGGATGGAGAGGTGACACATTTCACTTATCATCGTCTTTTACTAACTTCCAAAGTAAAACTCTTTCTCTCTCCTTTGTTTTGACTGTTGTTTTGTTTGTTTCACCTTTTCTGCCTGTTGTTCTCCAACATATACACATATTTAAAATGTATTATTCTGCCCCTAGTCCTTGTCTCCTTCTCTCTCTCTAATACTGTGTTTCTCTCTCTTCCCTTTTGCTACCTAGGAGCTCCAGGTAAGGTGTTTCACACTGAGCACTTGCATTAGCTTGTATCAGCGCTTTGGTGTTGCTGGCTCTTTTTGTTTCCTCTTGAAAATGTATTGATTGTGCTTCATCGTGCTCTCACAGCTTGGTTGCAAAAGTAAAACTAAATCTCTAAACATATTGCATTGGAAAATTTTATAGAAAAAAAGGGGGTTCAATATAGTCCGCATTTCCAGCATACTTTCAGGCCATGAGTAACAGATCATTGTTGCATTGTGTGCTTGTCATCAGGCGCTTTTACACAGCAAGCAATCATTATCTACACTGGAAATACAAGACTTTGAGTGACTGTTGTCTTTGCCTTTGTCTTTCAATGTGTACGTTGTGTGTTTCATTCAGGGTGAGACTGTTGATAACTTTAACTGGGGCGTTCGTCGGCGATCTCTGGACAGTACGGAGCTGGGTGACCTGTTAGAAGAGAGTCAACACTCAGGCAGCACCCCTAGTCTGGGTCACGAGGACCCTCATGATTCAGACGAGTCTTCAGAGGAAGAGGAGTCCTCAACCAGTCAGAGCCTCTCTCACTCTCAGCTCGTGAGTAGACTCAACCTAGACAGCCAGGATTTGATTTTATTTACTATACAGTCCCAGAATGAGGTTATTCCTAATCGACCTTCTCTCCTCCAGACAAACCCTTCTCCATCAGAGGAGACAAATCAGACTGATTCACTGTCCACTTCTTACGACATTTCCGCCGACCAACAATCCTTCAATGCCACCACACCGAGTCAGGGAGCCTTTCATGATGACCACAGCAGCTTACTTGTAAGTAACAACTTTATTTAATATATAATGGACCATTATCTTTCAGATACTCTGTAGACGGATCTTTGTTTTCAGGGGAGAGTGTGTGGTGAGGATGAGGACACTCAGGCCCATGACGACGAGCTGTCGCTGCCCCATGGTTCAGACTGTGGTGAGAGCTTCACCCTGGAGCTGCCCAGTCAGCCGCAAGACCGGCTGCCCAGTCTGGACCACAGACTTAATCCAGACTACTGCCAACCTCCACTGGACTTTCTAGACCCAAACTGTCTTCCAAGGTAATTTTCATGGATAGATTTTTTTAGTAAAATAAATCTAGTAAAATAAAGCATCAAATCTCATATTTATTCCTAGTAGATCCATCATTTACAATGCTTTTTAGTATAATTGCTGAGGTAGAGGTTTTGGATGTTGAAATGACTTCATGTGAAGGGATATTAAGTTTTTTTTTTTTGTCATTCCCTCATCTTGTTTGCTGACAGCTTACGTGATGAAGTAGATGACCTTGAAGACCTGGGTTTTCCTCCTCCACCCTCACCATTTTTCTCTGCCATTCTGGCAGCCTTTCAGCCTACAGTGTGTGACGACGCTGAGGAGGCCTGGCGTTGTCACGTTAACCAGCTGGTGACAGACTCTGACGGCTCCTGTGCTGTTTACACTTTTCAAGTCTTCTCCTCTCTCTTTAAGGTACATCTACTCATCTATTATTATCACACATCTAAATTATGTCAGAAGATTTTACAAATTCATTTTTTTCCCCCAGAACATCCAAGGTAAATTTTGCACCTTGACAACTGATGTTGCCACATACCTAGGGGAGGGTTTAAGAGGCATCGGCTCAAAGTTCCTGAGGTCGTCACAGATGCTCACTACCTGCTCAGATTGTCCCACGATCTACATCGACGCAGACACGGTAAATTGTTTATGTTTCCGATTTTCAATTTTACATTAAGGCAGCCAGTCTGATGCACACATTATTTAGACTGGCATTTTTTGAAATTTTTCCTTAGATCATGTCCTACGGTCTCCTTGAGAAGATGAAGTTTAGTGCCCTGGAGCTGCAGGAATACCTAGATACCTACAATACCAAGGAAGAGGCTGCCGTAGTGGTTAGTTTACTCAGGCCATTTATCTTTTTTTTAATATTTTCTCTTCATTTCTGACTAATAAAACATTTTAATTTTATTTTTATATTCTCTTTAGTGGCTGAGGAACTGTAGGGACACATTTCCCAGGTGTCCTGGTGACAGTGTGGTAACCTGCCAGCCTGGAGATTCAGAGGAGAAGGTACAGACATTTTTCATATTTGGTAACAAACTAGTGTTGAGTAAGTAGAAACTATATGACTTATTCTCTGGCTGATGGCATATAATTCTGTTTTGGTATGGCTCCTGTCCTCTGTGATTTCTGCCACTGAGACGGTTTCTCTGTCTGTGTGACTGCTGTGTTTCTTCTCTGTCATCTGATCAGGAACTAACAGAAGTTTCTAGGTTCTATTCACTGACAGCTAAATTTTAAAAGCTTGACTGTGAAGTGTCTTGGTTTTTTATTGTGCCGTGCTGTGTGTTTGATTGATGCTTTGTCTTCCTCTTGCCTCACTGTGATGCCCTAACACAATCTCTCGCTGTCTAGCAAATGGAATCTCTTGCAGTAAGTTATTCTACAATTTTCCCTTTCACTGCCCTAGAAAAACAAAAACAAATACACTGCTCAATTGATTTAAAACAAGACTCGCACCATATCACGTTAGCGCCTGATTTGGTTCCTCTGCATGCATGCATGTGGGTTGTGTATTCAAGTGTAACCATGTTATTGTGTTAGGTAATCCTACTCAATCCCTTATTTAATGTCTTTCAGCAACTGGAGCTTTGTCAGAGGCTTTACAAGCTGCACTTCCAGCTACTCCTCCTCTTCCAGTCCTACTGTTCACTCATAGGTCAAGTTCATGCCATCAGCTCCGTACCTGAGGTGAGCACTAAAAACATCTGACTATGCTTATTATTACTCCGATAAAATATGGACAAATCAATATTTAGCATTTGTTGCGTTACAAACTTTTTTTTGTCTACAGCAGTGGTGTCGAAATCAATTTCACAGTGGGCCACACAGACTGAATATTTACTGTGCCCCCTAGTGGCCGGAGCCTCAAGTAACTGCTTTGCTGGCCCTTCTTTAAGTGTCGCCCCTGAATAAATCATAGGCGTAGCCACGGGTGGGCCTGAGCCCGCCCACTTGTCAGTCAGGCCCGTCCCATCCAATGAGAGGGCTGACCATGTCATAACAAGGGATGATGTTTATTATCAAACTTAGGCTATAATACTTTGGGGTTGGGCCCTGCTGATTTTTTTCGAGGCCCACCCATTTTATGGATTCTGGCTACGCCCCTGGAATAAATGTTGATTTTTGGGAACATCGAAACTGGAACAGTCACTTATTTATCAACACTTGAGAAACAAAACACACATCAGTGGTATTTGCCTTTATCTGTAGCCTGTCCAGATCCTTTTAATGTTTAATTTTTTGCAGTCCTACAACAAAAAATTATATCATAATTTAAGCAAAATATAATTACACTGCGGACCAGATCTGGCCCCCAGGCCTGAGTTTGACACCTATGCTCTACAGTAACTATCAATATAAAATGTTGCTTGATTAAGAACTAGTTTAGTTTGTGTCATGAATCAAATTAAAAAGCCTTCATTCCTCCCATCTGTTTCCCTAGCTGCTGAACATGTCTCGAGAGCTGACTAATCTGAAGACCAGTCTTCAGGCTGCAGAAGCAGCTGTGGCCAGTGACCTGGAGCACAAACTGCTGGCCCACACACACGCCCATGCCACTCAGGTGGCAGCAGTGGTTGTTCCCAGCTTCCAGACCTCTGAGGCAGCTGTACAGGCCATACTGGAGTGCCTTAAGAACCATGAGTTCACCAAAGCTGTGCGCTACATCCAGGAGTGTAGGTGAGGGACAAGTGAACAATTCTGAACTGTTTGGTATTGAGTATTAGGGACCAACATTTCGCTAATCCACTCATTTCAGTCTAGAGAAGAGAGTCAGCTAAGGTGAAGGGAAAGGTTCACAGGACATTTGTGAGAGCAGCCATGATGGCTGGATAAGAGACACTAGGAATAGGTAGAAGACAGGAGACAGAGCTGGAGGTGGAGGAGTTAAAGATGCTGAGATTCTCTTTAGGAGTGACAAGGATGGACAGGATCAGGAATGAGTTGATTAGAGGGACAACACAGACAGGAAGGTTTGGAGAAAAAGCTAGAGAAGACAGATTGAGATGGTTTGGACATGTTCAGAGGAGGGACAGTGGATAGCTACCAGGAGCTACCAGGTAGGAGACAAAGAGGAGATTGATGGATGCAGTGAGTGAAGACATGGAGGTAGTTGGAGTTAGAGTTGAGGATACAGAAGACAGGGGGAGATGGAAATTGTTGACTCACTTTGGCAACCTCTGAAAAAAGGGGCAAGCCAAAAGGAAAAAAAAAAGATATAATCTTTTTAGTGTCCATTTTTTTCTGGTAACACCTTTTCCAATGTTTTTTTTTTCAGGAGGCAGTGGCCTTGTGGAGTTTTTGGTGGCAGCTCAGAAACTGAGGTCCAGACTCTGCTCAACATCTACTTCCGCCACCAGACCCTGGGTCAGACCGGCACCATCGCCCTGGTCGGCTCCCGTCAGGACCTCAGCTTGATCTGCTCCAAGCTGCTGGAGCTCAACGGGGAGATCCGCGACATGATCCGCCGCGCTCAGGGTTACCGGGTGGTCACAACTTACCTCCCCGACTCCAGCGTTTCCGGGACCAGTCTCTGACAGTACCTCAGGAGCCCTCCTCCACCTCCACCACCATCCGCCCCACTGACGCTCCTGAGACCTTATCAGGCGGA
Source organism: Paraplagusia blochii (assembly GCA_016785265.1). Lineage (NCBI taxonomy): Eukaryota > Metazoa > Chordata > Actinopteri > Pleuronectiformes > Cynoglossidae > Paraplagusia > Paraplagusia blochii. The sequence continues at coordinate 7,404 of JAFBJS010000382.1, read as the reverse complement.
GGAACCTCAGCATCATCATCATCATACCTGGCCACTGTCACCTCCTGCATGTCTACTGCCACAAATGTACCGCTCCAGGGAGAACCCTGCCTGTCACTTTACCCAGCAGTAGGACAAGAACCACGTTTGGACCATGGACAGTTCTCCACTGAAGACACTTTTGGTTTTGATTTTCCCAACCCCCCAGACTTGTTCTCCTCACATAACTACTCCACCTCTGCAGCCTGGCCAGGTTTAACCTCTCTGTGTAACCATGAGCCCAAGAGAAGTTTGTCCAATGACAGTAATGATCTTTATTGTCCTTACAGAGGACTTTTGTCAAGTGGTTCCCCTCTATCCTGTCTACAGAGCAGAAAGAACTTTATATCTTCTCTGTCATGTAACACACTGCAGACTGTGGCTTCAGAACCGACATTACTCCAACACGGTGACTTGAACTCATCGTCCGTCCCTCCTCCAGGCTCTCATCTGCCACATTTTCCCCAATCTCCATACAAACAATTCCCGCCAGGCTGTGATCCAGTTTTGACATGTGTCCCTGCCCCTTCCTCTGCCGTTCTTCCTCTTCTTCCTCCTCCTCCTCCTCCCACTGCTCCAGGGGAGACCACAGCAGCATGGGGTTGCTGTTGCTCTCTCGCTGGAGCTACCTCACCCTTATCTCGCTATTTGGGAAAGGTGGGGGACATCACTCTGCCCTTGCTAAAGGTGGGGCGGCTCCTGAAAGACGAACCATCAGACGTCCAGACGTGAGACGTACAAAAGGACCTACAGAGCTTAAGAACCAAACACGTGAATGGAACAACTTCTGAATGATCTTTGAGCAGAAAAACGTTCTGCGAGATTCTTTATAGATAAAAAAGATCTTACGTCCCAAAAAATACTGAGATGTATTACTGAACTGGACACTGAGAAACAAGAAAGGGTGTGACATTTATTTCCCAGCTCTTTCTTGTGAACAACCCTGATTATATCATCTTTCAGCAACCAAAAGTCTCTTCTGCTGATTTTTGATCTACTGGAGAAATGTTAAAACCCTGCTGGAACTTGATGGAGACACGGAGACAAAGGGAACTAACTACTTGTGACCTTACTTTATTTACATCACTGGTAGAGATTCCTTTATTGCACTAGACAAGGAATGTCACAGAAGATGAACCGTTACCGTGTCACTCACTGATGTCTCTGTCAGAGACAGACTTTGTCACTTTTACTGGAAAGAAAAGCCCAAACCTAACTTTTCTCTCCTGTTGCGTCTACTGCTTTGAGACCTCTACTGGAGGGAAACCGTGCAATGCATGACCCAGCTGAATGCTATCTACTGTACACTGGCGCCTCCTATATGCACCCTGAAGATCTGCAGTGATCAGACTACCTGAAAGACTGACTGATGAATTTTTATTTGAGCGTGAAAGGTCCTGCTGCCTCTGCCCGTAGAACACGGACCCATCTGTAAACAATAGTGGGACTTCTTATCTGTGAGACTGTGGCTGTAGTTAGAGCATCATCACTGATGGTCGCCATCGTTTGTCCAACACTGTAACATTTTGACCCTACGTGTTGAGGACGGCGCATGTATACACTTAATGAAAAAATATTTTGTCCATTGTGTGTCAACTGTTAATAGGCGTGCAGCCATGTAGCAGATATGTGTGTGTGTGATTTGTAGTTACTTTACACGTGAAGGACATGCTGACATTCAGCACTCCTTGTTGATGTTGATGAAAACTCTACTGATGAAGTTGAGCACTTCCTGTTGTCGGCCCTTCCTGTTACTCTCCCTCTCTCCTGTACAAATGTCTTTATTTCCTATTTATATCCAATCAGCTCAAAAAAAAAAAAAAAACACTCATTTGACTTAGGTTTTATATCCATGTTTGTCCTCTTAAATCAAACTGCCATGCATGTGTCCCTGTGTACTGTATGGAGTGTTGGAAATATTTATTTTATCTGAAAGATACATTTGTATGAGGTGTAAAAGGGAGCTTTAAGCTCGTGCGGGTGTGTGTTTTCCCCCTCCCATTGGGGCGGGGGAGTGTGTGCATGCCAAACCTAAAATTGCACATTTATAAAGCTTTTTAGATGAAGACTGTAGTTTTTTTTTCCACATTGTAAATACTTTTTCAGCCTTTGTGAAGGTGTTTTGAGTTGATGTGCTTTGGGGCTTCGTCGGGAAACAGGTAGACGGAGACGGGTGAGGCTCGTCTCATGGAAGGAGACCCTGAAAAATTCAGCAGGAGCTTAAAATCTTCTTCTCTTTGTCCAAAAGTATATCTAACAGATTTACTCGGGTCAAATGTCCTTAAGTATGAAAACCTGCAGCACCTGGATCTAAGGCTTCCTCTTTGTAGCTCCTCTCTGTGTCAATTAAGGCATCAGCCAGGTCACACTGGTTGATCCTGTCTCTTATACACATCTAGATGTGTATAAGAGACAGCATGTGTCCCCTGTGTACAGTATGGAGTGTTGGAAATATTTATTTTATCTGAAAGATACATTTGTATGAGGTGTAAAAGGGAGCTTTAAGCTCGTGCGGGTGTGTGTTTTCCCCCTCCCATTGGGGAGGGGGAGTGTGTGCATGCCAAACCTAAAATTGCACATTTATAAAGCTTTTTAGATGAAGACTGTAGTTTTTTTTTTCCACATTGTAAATACTTTTTCAGCCTTTGTGAAGGTGTTTTGAGTTGATGCTCTGTACAAGTCATTGTCAAAGTAAAGACCATCAGTACTGTCTCGGGTATTTATTAGAAATACACTGTTTTGGGGCCAAGATGTGGTGAAAATACCGGAAAAATATATATTAAGTACTGGTAAATATTGTCCCTCCTACTAATCTCCTTGATCCAAAAATGTGCAAAATGTTGTGGGAAAAAGAGAAATGTTTGATGTTAAATTCATACATATTTATTTTTATGCAATTATCAAATATAATCTACACCTGGACAAACAACCTGGAGAACTCATACGATGTATTTGAAGCTGTAGGTGGCGTCGCAGGAGAGCTTCATCCCCTTGCAGCGACAGCACAAGTCCTGACGATGAGGCCTCTTCATGTTAATGTGCCTCTGCTTCTTATCACAGCTGCAGGAAGTCTGCGAGCAGCCCTGAGACAGAAGGGAGGAGACAGGAATGTTGAACGTGAGGAGGAAGAGATGGTACAGAGCGAGTCATTATGAAAATAAGACCACAGGAAGAGCAAACATTTCTTGACAGGTCAGTCAAGTATGCAAAGCAGTGGTCCCTAACCACTGGGCCGGGGACCGGTACTGGTCCGTGCGTGAATTGGTGTAGACAACAATAAATTCAAAATGACAGTCATTGATACAAGTACTACTTGTATACCGGTCTGGTAGCAGAAAATTATAGGCTGTGTGCACTTGAGATATCCTTGTGTTCTTGCACAGTTAATTCTGGTAGGAAAATATTTCAGAACACCAAAAATTAAATTTTATTAAGGGGTATTTATCTGCCACAACCTAATGAGCGGTCTGTGAAAATAGTATGACACTTTTAACTGGCATGTGGTGCAAAAAAGGTCGGGGAACATTGTGTTAAAGTACCCTGCAGAGAATGGGCTCCACTCTGTAAGGGTTAAACCCCACCTGACACTTCCGACACAGCTGCTTATAGTACACCTGAGAAAATGAGCAGGGAATGAGTTAGTATTGGGTATACTGTATCACTGTGGGGTAATTATACTCTGTTGTAAAAGCTGGATGACTCACTGACCTTACTGGTTCCAAAAATGCACCAGACATAAGCACTCTCCCATCGGATGTTGCATTTTTTGCAGTGGAAAAAACCATACCTCTGTTCAAGGAACTGGAACACAGAAAATATGTTTGCCACAGCATCTCTATAAATTAAATGTATATTATACTTACATGGTAAAGAATTCATTTGAATTATTTTTAACACAGGTTTGGGGTTTTAGTTTTGGACTTCAGCAAGGATTGATTTTTTTGGTTCTGATACTTTTTTCAGATTCCTTTTGATAAACTGTAATATTTACAGCCAAGAATCATGGGAAAAGTGTCACATACACTAAGAGACCAGGACGGGTATCTAACCCACCTGAAAATTCGAACCCTTTGGGGATTGGCGAAAAGTTGTCTTCATGTCCTGGAAGTTCTCTTCCATCTCTGCATCTTGATCGGACTCGGCTCTTCCAGCTACTTCAGCTTCGTCCTCTTCACTTCCTTCGTCATCTCCGGGTCTCGTCAGGAAAACTCTGCGGTCAAACACGGGCGAGTAGATGGAGACGGGCCTCAGGTAGCGCAGGCGGCTGACGGGCATCAGCGGTGTCTTCTGCAGCGGGCTCTCTGGAAGCTTCGTGGAGTCGAAATGCTCGTTCTCCGGACCGAACAGCGTCTTCGGGCCGAGCGAACACTGGACGACTTTATCCACTTTGGCGTTCACCTGCACACCGCACTCCTTGGTGTTGGCCTTCTTGCTCGGAGCGGGGAAGCCCGGGTTCACCTGGTAGAGGATGGCCTTACACAGCTCCAGGTAGTTCAGACTCTGGGGGTTGAAGAAACGGCCCTCACGCTTCCCCCAGCCGCCGCCCTGAACGGGCGCACCGCACAGCGGGTTACCGTACACGCTGCACGGTGGAAACGTAGATGGGAAGCCCTCCATCCTGGAGCCATGAAACCAGTCATGGTGCTTCCTGCTGGGTTTTATACCGGTGTCATCTTTCAGCACTAATTGGTTGATCTACCACAGGAGCGTTTCACTTGGAACTGATGGGTTTTATAGAAACAGAACCGCGGACGTTTCTCGGACCAGTCTATAAGTTGGTTTATATAAAGAGTGCAGGGTCTGTATGGACACTCCAGTCTTACCCTGAGGTGGTAATAGAGAAAACCACCAGAATACTCTAATCTCTACGGTATAATACTGACTAAATGACACGGTTTACTTTATCTTATTAGGTCTCCACACTGTACTTCAGTTCACAGGGAAATGTAGGTTCAATCTTTTGACTAAAAAAGGAAGTCTGTGATGATTAAATTATTAAATTCTCCTCAGAGACCGTTCATAATCATCAATTTTCGTAGTACCGTAGTGTATTGATGCAAGTCAGAAAAATTATACACGAGCACCCCCTACTGTTCATATTGAGCATAAGAAAAAAATAAACTGAGATTGTGTGTAGAATGTTGGCAAAGATACAACGTGTTAATGTTAAAGTTGCTGGTAAAAATGAACATGTTAAATGATTATTAAACTTTTATTAGATGAGGCTACGAAAGAAAATAGAATGTTAGAAATAAAATATAATTATCTAAAAAACATGTTTCATTGTGCATTCAAGTAATTTTGAGGCATAAACTAGCATGTCAACAATTCAACTAGTATGTCGACAACAGAGTCGTCATTTTAGTTAAAAGTTGAAGACCAAGCTGAAACCTAAAAAAGAACCTAAACTTTCAATAAACTGTGAATTGTGTTACGGATAGAAAGGGGGGGAAAGAGTAGTGTTGTAGGAATACATGTTCATGTGGGTAAAGTTACACGACAACAGACACTGGTAATGTATAAGAAATGTCATATCTGTTAATTGCTGAATTAATTTTGTAATTTGTAAAGTAATGTTATCAAAGACTTGTAAATAGACTAAGGTGTATTTGCTCGGTTCCTCTTGGCTATGTTAACCCCGGTATTTTCTGTATGATTCACAAATACAGTTCGGATAGATACTTTTAAAAGCATCCGGGTTCTTTAAGAGATCGTTAGTTACCGTCTTAGGTTGAATGGTTGTGACTGTGTGTAAACCAAATGACGATAAAAGGATTACAGGAGCATCATAAAGGACCAAGTTGGCCCACAAGAGCCACTCGGTAGGTGGCGCTGTGCTCTCGCGGATGCCTCGTACCCATGGGCACTGGATATCCACACACATATTGGCGCCATTTTGGAGCTAGAGGAGGGGGAAGAGAGCTGCAGAGGAGGACACGATTGATCACAATTCATCGTAACGGGTAAGAAAATAAGTCCATTCCAGTGGATAGTGGTTACCGAGAGGACTGTGTTTGCAGGCGCCGCTGCGGAAAACAAGGTAAACTGCGAGGTATAGACATAGAACACCCGGGTGTTCAGCGCTAGGAGCTGGATGACCAGCCCGCCTCGTTCGCTTCTGTTCTCGGGCAACCTTGTCTCAGCTCTCAGCGCTGGTTATTCCACTGTAGCGTTGGAGAAATAATGGCTGAAGGAAATCGGGGAGATTCCACACAGTGGTGGCACAAACGGGCATATTATTATCAGCCTACCGCGGCGTTGTTGGAGCTGTGGTGTGTTTGGATCTAACGGTAGTTGTTGACCGGGCTGTGGATTCACTGTTATTCACTGTCCGCCCTCTGTCACTGACACTAACGCTAGCCTAGCTAACTGCAGCTAACAGCCAGAGCTACACCGTACTACTCCTACTCCCCGGCCTGGACATGCTGCTCCACCGTAACAATAAAACCGTGCGTTCAGTCTGCTTCCCCCTCTGGAGGACTTTTACTCTGAAGATTATCAAGGAGGACCTTAAATTGTAGTTATCTTTGCTGCGACTACTCGTTCAACTATGCTTTATGAACGCAGACCCTCCGTGGAATTGTATGTTTTGTTATTGATCGGCAGCTTCACCGAGACATTCACCACATGTGAAAGCACTCTTTCACTCCTCTACACCAGTGTTCCCCGACCCTTTTGCGCCACGGACCGGTTAAATGTATGGTACTTTTTTTTTACGCACCGGTTATTAAGTTGTGGCAGATAAATACCCCTTAATAAAATGAAATTTCCGGTGTTCTAAATAGTTTTCCTACCTATAAAATCTTCCTACCCGAATTACCTGTGCATGAACACAACAAGGATTTCTCAAGTGCACACAGCCTATAATTTTCTGCTACCAGACCGGTATACAAGGTTAGAATCTTGTGTCAATGACTCTGCGTCATTTTGAGTTTATTGTTGTTGTCTTCAGGGAGAAAATATTTCTTAATCAAATATAGTTGCATTATTGATGATGGAATCCTAGCCTGTTGTAAAGTTATATTGTTTATATATATATATATATATATATATATACCGTTGGGTGATTGAAGGCGGCTGTATCTTGTAGCAAATAAGTGATTTGTTTTCAATACGTAGACAGATTGTAGTGGTATTTATGAAATTGAACACCACATAGACAGTAGTCACTTTTGACACCAGTTATAGCATGATTTTTGTTAGCATCAGGTAATAAATAATCGGTCAACTAAACAATTATAGATGTCGACCAACAGTATATACCTGTATATCACATATAATGACATATAAAGCCAATTACATTCGTGCAGAAAATGCTAACTACGAAATCATTGAGATTTGGACAATTGTTTTTGTCTCTGCTTACTCTGTCGTGTTTAATCATTG
>JAFBJS010000379.1:76925-87130 GCA_016785265.1 Paraplagusia blochii | reverse complement strand
AAACCATCTCAATCTGTCTTCTCTAGCTTTTTCTCCAAACCTTCCTGTCTGTGTTGTCCCTCTAATCACCTCATTCCTGATCCTGTGACATCCTTGTCTCTCCTAAAGAGAATCTCAGCATCTTTAACTCCACCTCCAGCTCTGTCTCCTGTCTTCTGTCTATTCCTAGCGTCTCTGATCCATCCATCATTTTTCATGTTAGTCATTTTAGTTTCTCCACTTTTGATTTTCATCATCTTAATTTTTAAGGTTAATTATTGGTGTGTGTTTATTTTTTAGAATATAAAATAAAAACTAATCTCCATTGAAACAGTTCCAGCAGTCTGAGCAAGTTCCAGTCCAATGTTTTAATGTTTGAAGTAGGTCAGACATTCTGTGCTGCTAATGCTCTGAGACTGACTTTGTCTCAGCGGGGGAGAGATTTCCGTCCCTTGCGGCTTTAACATGAAGGAATTATTGAGCACCAGACGACTCTACTTCTGTAGACGGTGGCAGCCATGGAAATGTCTCCTCAAAGACCAATGAAAACGTCCCCTTACTTCTTGCTGTAATTGGACTAGGGACGGTGGGGTCGGGTTCTGGCCCTCGGAGACCACCTGTGGAAATGCTTTACTCAATACCCCGCTATTAACCTGATGAGACGGGGGACCTGCGGAAGGACGGAGAAATAAAAGAATTAGTGATAAAAATGATTGACGCTGTTTCAGAATCTCTAAACAAAAGATGTTTGGCCGCTGCGTCTCTGTTTCTCAACACCAGGAGGAAGCAGAAACGTCTGTCCTCAGCTTGACAGCTGTGTCTTTTAAAAAGGTATTAGAACTATTGTTAGTGATTCTCTTTAGGAGAGGCAAGGGTGGACAGGATAGGAATGAGGTGATTAGAGGGACAACACAGACAGGAAGGTTTGGAGAAAAAGATAGAGAAGACAGATTGAGATGGTTTGGACATGTTCGGAGGAGGGACAGTGGATACATTGGTAGAAGAATGATCCTAGAGATGGAGCTACCAGGTAGGAGAGGAGATTGATGTCCCTCATGAAAACGTCTATCCATTTTTGTCTATGTATTCTTTACCAAGTTGCAGGGGGCAGCGGTCTCCACAACGGTCACCCAAATCACACTGCAACATCCTAGCCAAACTAAGGCCCGGGGGCCAGATGCGGTCCGTTGAGCTTTTTAATGCGGCCCACCAACAGTATTATCATTATACTTCTGCCTTTTCCCTGCAATGTCTGCAGTTCCCCAGTAGATGCCATCAGAGAGGCTATTAGCAATATAGCATTTTTTACTTTATTTATGCCATTTATTTGACAAATCTGGGACCCATTGTGGACCGCGAGTCAAAAAGTTTGTCCACCTCTGTCCTAGCCTCTCAGGAACCTTAACTGTGATTCCAAACTGCCCAGGAAGATGATCCCAGGAATTCATTTTAAGAAATCGATTATTTAGAAGAAATCTAATGGAATGATATTGAGGAAGTTTTACCGACAGACTCCTGTGTCCTCATTATTGCTGGTGTCGGTGAAACACCAGCCTTAGACCTGGAGAGGGAAAGGAAGAGTCAGTGAAGATGGGGAGATGTTCGGAGCAGATGGAAAGAAACAGGTAAAGCATTCAGACTCAGACGCCATTCAAAACACTAATCTGGCTTTTTTCTTCAGCTGCATTCATGCCACACGGCCAATTCCACAGCGTTAAGTCAGCTGTGAGATTTTCAAGGTAAGAGTCTGAATAGAGGCGCAGCCTTTAGTTGATGCTGAGTAGGGACAGAGCCTACACACTGACCTTCCTTACATCAGCTTGGCTTCAGCAGGGGAGGAGGGTTTCATAAAGGGATTATTGTGCTCGGTCAACTTTGACCTGTCTGGCTGCCTTCCATAACAACTCTTGCTGCCTGTCAATCAGTCAGAGGGAGGCAGGAGGAGAAGGAGATAAGAAAGGAGCTGGTTTCAGGTTGTGGGGAAAGATTAAAGACTCTGCTCCTCGGCTGGAAACGGACTAAAGAGTGACAACTGAGACGTCAGCAATTTGAGTCACGTCTGACTCGGTGAAACAGCCGGATATAGACGTGGTTTACCATTAGAGCCAGAGTCCAGTGTCATATCATATACCCAGCAGCAGAATTTTATTTTTCATTTTGTAGAATTTGTAGGTGTTGTAAACTATAAGGCAGTAAAAAATGATTTATGACACTGGGAACTGTTTTAAAAAGTAACAGTTACTCAAAACCTCAAGTTACAGTGATATAAAAAAACAGTCGCATAAACTGTTCAGATAACGAGTCTCAAACTTGTGGCTCGTGGGCCATTTGCAGCCCGTGCAATTATGTTTTTTTCATGCTGAAATCGTCCTTTAGGGAGACAAGAATGGATAGGATCAGGAATTGATTAGAGGGACAACACAGACAGGAAGGTTTTTCTTTCGTTATGACAATTTTTTTTTTTAAAGATTACAGGACAGTTGTGACACCAGCTATGATGGATGGTTTAAAGACACTAGGAATAGGTAGAAGACAGGAGACAGAGCTGGAGGTGGAGGAGTTACAGATGCTGAGATTCTCTTTAGGAGAGACAAGGATGGACAGGATCAGGAATGAGGTGATTAGAGGGACAACACAGACAGGAAGGTTTGGTGAAACAGCCAGATTGAGATGGTTTGGACATGTTCAGAGGAGGGACAGTGGAGACATTGGTAGAAGAATGATCCTAGAGATGGAGCTACCAGGTAGGAGACAAAGTGGAGGTTGATGGATGCAGTGAGGGAGGACATGGAGGTAGTTGGACTTAGAGAAGAAGATACAGAGGACAGAGTGAAATGAAAAATTTTGCCTCGCTGTGGCAACCCCTGAAAAAAGGGACAAGCCGAAAGGAGAAGGAGACATCTGTCCATTGTTAAATGATAATAAAAACACACAGCACTAAAGACTTAAATGAAACAAACGTCTCAATCCAGGACGTTAGTCTCCATCAGAGTCACACAGAATCTTTCAACTCTACAGGCAGCAGCAACGACTTACACCCACTTTAAGACAACATTATCAAACACACATGAAGACGGACACACACCATATAGGTCTGCAATCACTGCAGGAGATGCATATGTAGCTGTGAAAGTACAGGTTGTCCCCCCTCATCCCCTTCTCTCACCCCCCCATCCTCTGAAATCACGTAATGAAATCTGTCACTTGCGTCGTAAAAAATAAAAATCCCATAATAGAAAAATAATCATATGTTATATCAGTGGTTTCCTGACTGCAGACGGAGGAACATATTTATGTGTCTGAATGTTTTGAACTCTGGAGGTTCATGGTTGAATGACACACTGGTTTAAAATGAAAGTGAGCCACAGACATGTCAACACTCAGTGAAGTAAAAATCTCCGATGAGTCTCAAAGGAAAACGCTTTAGGGAAAGACATCCAGTTCCATTTCTCTCTCTCAGCCGTCCTCTGACCGGAGCACGCGGCACCGGAAGGAGCAGAACCGAGGAGGAGGCAGAGAGGATTGAGAAGCAGGGGAGAGGAAATGGTAGAAGTCCGGGCGGAGAGATGACACGGAATTAAATGAATGGAATACTGTTAGATGAACGGAAAAAGAGGACAAGAAAACAGGCTCATCCTGCCTGTGAAGAATGATTTTTCTTTTTACCTTCAAGTCTTTGAGTTCCAAGGTTCTCTGCAGGTCAGTCACAGCTGGACTCCTCTCCACGGTGACCAGGCTGAGGAGACCAGGCATTTGCAGGGAGGAAAAGACTCAGTTAAAAAGACGCTGCCCAATCAGTGTGTGGTCAGACAGAATCGTTTGATCGGGTTCCAGGAACGAAGAAACGGAAACATAGCGTTTTGTTCCTGAACAGAAATGTGAATTTCAAAATAATGCTAACCCTGTTCTTGCCTGTTTTATTTAATTTGCTAAGTCATTCGTCTCCTTCGGTTGTCAGGGCTGTGAACCAGAATTGTTGTCAATTGTTGGGCGTCAAAACTCACACTTCTCTTTAGTGCGAGACGGTTCTGTTCTGTCTAATATGTATGTGTTGGTATTTTTTTTTTAACTGTGCGATACTTCTCAGCCAACACAGTAAAATCATGAAAGTGATATTTGCCTTTTATCATCTTAAGTTGTGAACGATAAATAATCCCTTTAATCCAGTGCTTCTCCATTATAATCTGTTACGCCCCCCCCCAGCAAGAAGAAAACAATTGGCGCCCACCCTACCCACCACCCACGCTCCGCCGCAACTACAAATAATAATAATAAAATAATAAAATAATAGCATTATACAATAGACAAATGCTATCTGCCTATTGTATAGTAATAATATACAATATGTGCAATTACACGTTTCCCAAGGTCACACAAGCCCCCACAGGAGGACCCGCCCCACTATTTGAGAAGCACTGCCTCAATGAAATGCAACTTCTGGTGTTCTGAAAAATTTTCCTACCTATAAAATCTTCCTACCCTAAATGAATACCCGGATTTCTTAAGTGCACACAGCCTATAATTTTCTCCTACCAGACTGGTATAAAAAGTTAGAATCTTGTATCAATGACTCTGCGTCATTTTGAGTTTATTGTTGTCTTCACTGAGACAAATATTTCCTAATCAAATATAGTTGCATTATTGATGATGGAATCCTAGCCATTCTATTGGTCAGTTATTCTGTTGATATGGGTATGGATCAAGTGGAAGTAATAGACAGATGGGGACAAAAGGAAACATTATTTCTCTGCGGCCCGGCACCAATTCACCCACGGACCAGTACCGGTCCCCGCCCCAGTGGTTGAGGACCACTGTTCTAAACGATTATAAGTGTGTAATATTTGTAATAATGGTCTTGGTGGATACTGCGTTCATCTGCAGGACGGGTTCATGGAGTTCAGGTCCATCCTGTGAGTTCTCACTGAACCTTTTGGCTCCATGGGCAGTTTTGTTGCTAGGTTTCTCCACAGAAGGAGCTAACCCTTCTGGAGCTTATTAGACAAGACCTACCTTTTCATGCTAATGGCGATCTGTGTGCCGGTATACCTCGCACATCTGCTCGTGACGCACGGTTTTAGCCTTGAAAAAAAAAAAGATGTACATTGATTGATGAAGGCCAGGAAAACCTGAAGGTGCAGTTATTCACCAAACAAAAGTAACGAGCGCTGAAGCCTCGGGAGAAACGACAGGTGAAACGAAGCAGAATAAACAGCTCGGGGCCAACGGTTGATATGAGATGATAAATTTAAAGGAAATGTCTTCCCTGAGGTGATAATTACGTAACAAGTCGCTTCTTTAACGTGGAGACGGTGGGATTACTGAGTGAATATACTGTGTATTCACCTGTGTACTCTGTATATACTGTATATTCACTGCAAAGAAAAGTGACCAGTGCAAACAGACTGAAAGAGCAATGTTTCTGAGAGATACAGCATTTTGCAAAACGTGTCATGAAATAAAATTACAGGTTGAATCTCTGCGAGAAAAATGTCTCCAGACGAGACCAAAACATCTCTGTTGAATAATGGGAGGAAGGACGAGAACATGAGAATAAGTGTCATCCATGACAGATTTGTGGAACATTATCCTCTGTTAGGAGATGTAAAAATATCTTAACACAAGACGCTAGGTTTTGTAAAAAAAACTTGGTGTCTTTGCTGGAAATGTCCTTTAACAGGTTCAACCCCGACTTGATTCTTGTTGTGAAGATCATGACTTGGATGTGGATGTAAAGCAGGAGAAATGGTCCAGAAATGGACTTGAATGCATTTAATGTTTTTAATGAGAGGACATATTTAATTTTATTGTCTTGCATCAGTCCAATAGGCTTGTCTAAGCCTGTCCCTTTTTCAGAGGTTGCCACAGCGGGTCAACAATTTCCATCTCCCCCTGTCCTCTGTATCTTCTACTCTAACTCCAACTACCTCCATGTCCTCCCTCACTGCATCCATCCACTGTCCCTCATCTGAACATGTCCAAACCATATCAATCTGTCTTCTCTAGTTTTTTCTCCAAACCTTCCTGTCTGTGTTGTCCCTCTAATCACCTCATCCCTGATCCTGTCCATCCTTGTCTCTCCTCAAGAGAACCTCAGCAGCATCTTCAACTCCTCCAGCTCTCTCTCCTGTCTTCTAGTGTCTCTAATCCATCCATCATGGCTGGTCTCACCACCGTCCCTTCACCTTAGCTGACTCTCTTCTATCTCATACCCAGTCGCCTGTACATTATAATTTCCACACTAGATCTGTCAAGTTGCACTCATTATTTTGCACATTGTGTTTCTTGACGCCTCTGCTTTGACACCAACCCTCTCTTTTTTCCTCCTTCCCAATATCTTTGTCTTTCCATGTTTCCTGTCACTTATATGTCCAACATCCTTTCTTGGATATACACTATTGTCACTATGTTTTCTCTGCTCATGTCCAAACAATCTCAGCCTCCTCTCTTTTAAACTACACCCTTCTCCTTCTTAACTGTCTCTGTGGTCTCTAATGCTGTCCGTCCTCGTCACTCCCAGAGAAGGTCTCGGCGTCTTCATCCCTGCAACAGGTTTCACCTTCTTCTGTTTCTCCTTTTCAGCTTGTCCCTTTTCTCAGAGGTTACCAAAGCGAGTCAACAATTTCCATCTTCTTATACACATCTAGATGTGTATAAGAGACAGCCTCTGCTTTGACACCAACCCTCTCTTTTTTCCTCCTTCCCAATATCTTTGTCTTTCCATGTTTCCTGTCACTTATATGTCCAACATCCTTTCTTGGATATACACTATTGTCACTATGTTTTCTCTGCTCATGTCCAAACAATCTCAGCCTCCTCTCTTTTAAACTACACCCTTCTCCTTCTTAACTGTCTCTGTGGTCTCTAATGCTGTCCGTCCTCGTCACTCCCAGAGAAGGTCTCGGCGTCTTCATCCCTGCAACAGGTTTCACCTTCTTCTGTTTCTTCTTTTCAGCTTGTCCCTTTTCTCAGAGGTTACCAAAGCGAGTCAACAATTCCCATCTCCCCCTGTTCTTTGTGTCCTCAACTCTAACTCCAACAACCTCCATGTCCTCCCTCACTGCATCCATCAATCTCCTCTTTGTCTCCTACCTGGTAGCTCCATCTCTAGGATCATTCTTCTACCAATGTCTCCATTGTCCCTCCTCTGAACATGTTCAAACCATCTCAATCTGTCTTCTTTAGCTTTTTCTCCAAACTTTCCTGTCTGTGTTGTCCCTCTAATCCTGTCCATCCTTGTCTCTCTAACTGGTCTCACCACTGTCCTTTAAACGTTTCTATTCAGTTCTCAAAGAAAGTTGCCCAATCATCCATATATAAATGTTGTCTGGCAACATCAGGCCTTCAAAGTAAAAGTTAATTAAAAACTAGTCTTGGTGTAAAAGCCAAGGCAGGTTTTTTTTTTGCTCAATTATTGTTGGACACAAAAAGTCAGTTTTAAACACCTGTAGATGAACATATCTCATATAACCAGGTCCAAAAGTGCATGTTGTGATTATTTAGTTCCAACCAGGAAACCTTCTGTTTTCTCCTGGCCCTGAATGCACCTGGAACAGCCTGCAGCGCCGACGCCGGCTTAAACATCCACGCTGAAAATATGCCACCTCCTTCTCCTCCTCCTCTGCCCCCCAGCAGGAGCGCTCACTGATTGCTTCCACATGAGGTTAATCCAATATGACTGCATTATGAGGCAATCCCAGAAATGTATTAACGAAGTCCAAAACAAGGTGTTTCGTACGACAACCGTTGCCCGACATGATTGCACAAAACTTAATAGTTATATCATAATTGTTATCTCTCCTCTGTGTTGCCAATAACACAGGATTTATCTAAAAGTTATTAAAAATATATATGAAGAAAATCCGAATATTAAAAAAAGAGCTGACATTAATAACACGGGACCTTCTCTGCATATATATATATATATATATATATCTGCGTGGAGGAAGTTCAAGTCAATATGTCTGGTTCGGATCATAACACGAAAACAGGGGGTGGATTTTAGCATTTGAAAGGATGCACGAAGAGGCTGTGAAATTGGCTGCTAATGTGAAGTGAGTGATGGTCAGAGGATCACAAGGAAGGAGGAGGTGGAGGAGGAGGAGACGGCGGAGATGAAGACGCTGGAGGAGAGAGAGAGAGAGAGGGGACGGGGGGTCTGATTGACAATTTACATCCCCTTCAGAGGATATCACGGGACATGATTGAATCCAGTCAGGCTGAACCCATTAGGGGAGCGCTGCTGTTGGAGGCCGAGCAGAAATCCATTGACCGGCACCCGGGCCCCGCTCTTCACCGGGCATTTATATTCATGCAAACCTGAGTTATTGAAGGAGAGGAGTGAGAGGGTGATGGAGAGGAGAGGGAGTGAAAGAAGGAGAGGAGCAGAACGGCTCCGGTCCAACCATCCTCCAGCGGCCGCTCACAGTTCTCGCTGCACCTGAACGCCACGCAGCTCATTTGCATGTGATTTTCCCATGAGTCAATATGTCTGTAAATTGAATTCAAATTGACCACATGTAACGTCTCCAACCACATTAACAAGCGCGTGAGGCACCAGTTAAAAGCACCGGGGCTGATGGGAAGGACATTAGCATGTTAACCAGTTCATCTTTAGTTTGGCCACAACCCAAACCTGTCACCTGGTTCTGACCTGAGTGACGGGTCTGATTGGAAATTTGGTGATGATTTTAGCCACGTATTTTCATACATGTGGCCTGGTTTGTGATAGAAGAGAGTCAGCTGAGGTGGAGGGACAGGTTTACAGGACAGTGGTGAGACCAGGACGGATTAGAGACACTGGGAATAGACAGGAGACAGAGCTGCAGGTGGAGGAGTTAAAGATGCTGAGACAAGGATGGACGGGATCAGGAATGAGGTGATTAGAGGGACAACACAGACAGGAAGGTTTGGAGAAAAAGCTAGAGAAGACAGATTGAGATGGTTTGGACATGTTCAGAGAAGGGACAGTGGAAGAAGAATGAACCTAGAGATGGAGCTACCAGGTAGGAGACAAAGAGGAGATTGATGGATGCAGTGATGGAGGACATGAGTTATTGTTGAGGATACAGAGGACAGGGTAAGATGGAAATTGTTGTCTTGCTGTGGTAACCCCTGAAAAAGGGACAAGCCACACAAGACGTGTGTTTTATAAACGTGACCATAAATGCATCTCCTGCTCCACATGCGTGAGAGGAGCAGAAGACCAGACTAAACCAGACTGGAGGCTGCGATCATCCACGGTGGCAGACGACACGGAGCAGTCGCTGACAGCCATCCCACCCCCTCATGTCTCCAT
This sequence comes from Paraplagusia blochii, assembly GCA_016785265.1. Lineage (NCBI taxonomy): Eukaryota > Metazoa > Chordata > Actinopteri > Pleuronectiformes > Cynoglossidae > Paraplagusia > Paraplagusia blochii. The sequence continues at coordinate 77,856 of JAFBJS010000379.1, read as the reverse complement.
TCACAGCAGACAGACGGAGTTTGACTGCAGGACAAAGAAGGCGGGAGTCGTTCACATGTCACTATTTATCTCCCAAACACAGCACACCAGCCCCTAGCTATGATATTGCAGCAATCACTGCTTTTTTATTTTTTTTATTTTGATAGAACCAACGCAGCACAAGACCCCAGAGGTCCTCGGTTCCTCGGTTCCTCGGTTCCTCGACATATTAGCGCTTTTTTCTAGAATTTAGCAAAAAGAGGTTGTTTTGGTGTTGATGTTGTAGAGATGAAGAATAAAGAGATCTCCACTGAGACTGACTTATTTGCCGATGGACGAGTTAGCGAAAAATATATAGCATCAAGTCATGTGACCAATCAGCCCGGAGATAACGGTTCCAATGTGAATATCTACCTCACATACTCAAATCTCTGTCAAATCTCTGGCTAACCCTTTCTCCTAATTTTGCGTTTCTTGTTTTTTTTTTTTTTTGGACTTTCGGATTATTAATCGTTCACGGTAGTGAGCAGACGACTGCTGGCTGAGCTAGCGCCCGGGGAGTAGTGTGGAGGGACCATGCTCAGGGCACTTTAGCGGTAACTTGGCGGTGTTGGGCAAGTTACCTTGAAAAAGTAACTGATTACTAGTTACTGCTCTGAAAAAGTAACTAGTTACGTTACTAGTTACTAAATTATAAAAGTAACTAATAACCAGCTACTTTACTTTAAAAACACATAAAAAAAAATTGTGTTGTGCCGCCACACTGTCCTCTCTCCGTGGCCGAGAGACACCGTCCATTTGGACCACAGATAGTAACGAGTAACGAGCCATTTTACACAAAATTAACTATAACGGCGTTACTAGATGGGAAACGTAACGCGTTTCGTTATTTTGTCACATTACAAGTCGCGTTATCACGTGCTCTGACCATTATATATATATATATATATAA
>JAFBJS010000379.1:34507-69178 GCA_016785265.1 Paraplagusia blochii | reverse complement strand
TTAGAGGGACAACACAGACAGGAAGGTTTGGAGAAAAAGCTAGAGAAGACGGATTGAGATGGTTTGGACATGTTCAGAGGAGGGACAGTGGAGACATTGGTAGAAGAATGATCCCAGAGATGTAGGTACCAGGTAGGAGACAAAGAGGAGATTGATGGATGCAGTGAGGGAGGATATGGAGGTAGTTGGAGTCAGAGTAGAAGATACGGAAGACAGGGTGAAGGGAGGGACAAGCTGAAAGAAAAAGAAGAAGACAATATATCTTTATTGGTGACAAACTTCTGGCTTGTGGCCACCTTTGGGCCACAAACCACCTGCGCCTGGCCCGTGACTAGATTTCAGTTACAATTTTATTTGTTTGTGTTATTGGAAGGTGGTATTAATATAAACCTATGGCTCAATATAGGCTATCAACTGGTCCATATAGGTTTCCCTGGTCTAAACATGGACATCCTGTAGGCCAGAACATGGACTAAAGCAGGGGTCTCTAACTCAGATAAGTTGATGGCCACCACCCATTAATCATTTCACTCAAGGGCCACGTCAGCTTTCAGTGTTCAATACAAAAGAAAAAAAAAATAATAAAAATATAGTTTCCCATATATTCTGTGCAATACACACAATACTGAACCAGAAGGAGGCTGTGGATCAGGGTTCTGAGAACTATAGGATTTACCATAAAATGTGGAGAACAAATCTATAAAATATTATTATAAATTCAACTTTCACATCAAGGTGGGGGCCGCAAAATATCATTCCCCGGGCCACAAATGGTCCACGGGCCATGAGTTTGAGACACCTGGACTCAAGAGAGAAAGATAGGCTAGGTAAGAACTTCAGTTGAACTGCTGCTGAGAGTGTGTATGATAAATTCTAAATATCGTTAAGTTTAACGATGGAATCGTCAATATTAATGAATGTAGTTGTGGGTTCGATTCCGAAACCTCCATGATGACAATGCAGTTAAAACGCTTCCAGTTTAAGGTAGTGGTTTCTGTCACTTCTGTATTTGTTTCTGGGGACATTGTGAAACCCCAGGCTGTCGTCCAAGACTAATGGTTGGAAGTGAGTCGGCGAAAAAAAAAAAAAAAAGCTTCTGTCTGCAGACAAAGAACCCCAGAAAGTTTGAAACCCCGAACATTGTTCCACCGTGCGCCTGTAAAAATGTGAAATGGGTTTGACCGTCAGTTGAATGAACCTGTAAAACTAAACCAGTGTGGAGGCTCTGCTCCTCTGCTCCACACCATCTGCGACATTAGGAGTTGGTGAAACGTTCAAAGGAAACATGTCCTCCTTGTACGTCCAATACTTCGTTTCAGCTTTGCTCCCGTTCACTGAGCAGTGCAATAAAAGTTTGAATCATTTTTAAAGGCCTGTAAATTGAATCCGTGGCCTGGACACGATGGGGAAAGGGAGAAGAAAGGGCACAGTCGTCTGCAGGGTGAAGACATTAGACACTTCTCTTCGTCCTCCTCCTCCTCCTCCTCCTCCTGCTGCTGGAAACCTCCGGGCTTCTGTCAATGTCAGCTGAAACAACGGAAATACTCCCGTCCAGGAGAAGTCGGAGTTATTTAATCCAGCCAGTGTATTGGATCTTTAATGAATGATGTCCCTGAAGACATCACAGGTGCGACCATGTTGTTTCCTCTCATGCAGTTCAGTAGTTTGTGGAATTACCTTGGGGTTTGTCAATAGTTTATTTTTTAAATTAATCGTCATTATTTTTAAGAAAATATGGTGAGATTGTCTAAAATGTAATAAAACTCTAAATTGGTTCTGGTACCGTCCTCAACTGTCCATGCCTCCTAGTGGTTAAGGCCAGATTAGGCACAGAATGAGCTTAAGGGGATGCAGCCCCATGCCTCACCACCAGGGGGCTCTGGGAGACACAGGGGCATGAACAAAATAAGTCTCGGGGGCCAAATGCGGGACATTGAGCTCCTTAATCGGTAACTTGGCAGTAGTGGGATTTGAACGGGAACATTGGGGACCCAAGTCCGCTTCCTTAACCGCTAGGCCACCAACTGGCCCAAACTATATAACATAGAATATTGCTCTTGTTGCAATTTTATGTTTTTTTCGTCAACTATTGAATGCATTAAAGAATTATTCGTACCAGGTGTTTGTGACTTAGAATATGGCAGCAGTTTTCAAAGTGTGAGGCGGGCCCCCCTGGGGGGGCGCAGTGCGATGCTGAGGGGGGCGTATGTGACCCTGGGAAACATGCATTATTTTTTTTTTTTTCCGTCCTACAATAAAGTGTAATTGCACATCCTTGTAAGTTGAACTATATCTTTTTTAAATTTTTTTTATGTTAACAAGGATGCGATGTTATGCAGAGGTGTAGCTAGTTTTCTTCTTGCTGGGGGGCTGGGGGGCGTAACAGTAAAGAGTGAAGCACTGGTATATTGAATATTGGAGACATTGGTTGGAGAACCTGGCTTCAAATTGGCTCCACCCTTGGTCATAGTGTGAGTGTGAACTGTTTTCTCTGAACCGTCCTGGGTGACTGTATGTACCTTGTTACTGCAGTAATTGGCTGTTGTCCCCCCACCCCCCAGACCCCCCAGATCCCCCCGAGACCCAGACCAGGACCAAGCAGCGGAGGATGAATAAATGAATCCATTAAGTCAGTATTTAATGCTGGGTCACAGCCATGTTTACGATGGCATTTGCATTAATGAGCCTTCACTCATGTCCATTACCACGTTAACGTCTTAGGGATAAACAGTAATTATAATATACACATTGACTCTGAACAGACAGGCGTTAATGACACCTGAGTGAGTTCACCTGGTGGGCACATGAAGGTACTGCACCCATGTTAGTGTAGTAATATCAGGATTTATGAACGATTCACAGGAAGGTCTGTAGGACTGGGGTTGGGAGGGTTAGAGGTTCGAATCCACCAACTGCCAGGTCAAATTTCCTTGTGTGGAGCAGTGTGGATCATAATGTCAAAATGACAAGGAGTTTGATTTCCGTCCTATGGTTTCATGAATTGTTAACACTAGTCCAATAGAAATCTTGTTTTTTTTTAAAAAGATGAACAATTATATTTTTATTTAAACCTTTTATTTTTTTTGTTCGAATTTGGTTCTTATGTGTCTGTTCATGTAATTTTGTTTGTTGTATCTAACCAGTTTTGGCCAAACTTGTATTATTACAGACTTGAACTGTTAAAAAACCTGGCACAATTAAAAAAAAAAAAATTCTTTCTTTCTTCTCCATTTGGCTTGTCCCTTTTCGGGGGTTTCCACAGCGAGTCAACATTTCCAACTTCCCCTGTCCTCTGTATCCCTTGCTGTAACTCCAACTACCTCCATGTCCTCCCTCACTGCATCCATCAATCTCCTCTTTGTCTCCTACCTGGTAGCTCCATCTCTTGGACCAATTTAATTTCCGATAAGTTTGTCGGGCCGGATTATAAAGGTGAATGAGCCACATCTGGTCCCCGGGCCTTAGTTTGCCCATCCCTGTATTGGGTTGTACTCTGTATCAAGCTAGGATTGACCCTCGTCATGTTCACTTAGTCCAGATATCCTACAATGTTCCCTGGTCATGTGCTACTTCCAGCGGTTCCAACATTAGTGGTTTTTCCTTTCAAAGTAAAAGCACATGCGAATGTCACAATTATGAGAAGCAGAAACCAAACGACAGGAGTTGAATGATATGAGAAGTCCTTCATGTTAAAGGTCTGTAGGAGTTCAAGGTCCAGCAGGGCACGTTGTGTCATTCAGGACACGTCCCTCCAGTTAGCGAGAGCCAGTCTGAGTTAGAACCAGGAAGTTCTGCGTTCTAATGGTGACCCTGAAGAGAACAACAAACGGAGGACACCTCCCCTCCGTGTCCCCAGTGTGTTAGAGAATTATTCGAACCTTAGCATAACAGAAAGGATGGATTGGCTCTAACAAACACTTATACATTTCACTCCACTTTCCCACTCTCTCTGCCATTTCCTCCTACTTCAATGGTTTATGGATCGGAAGTCATGACCCACCAGGGACACCAGGAAAGCTTTGAGTGATTTTTTTTCTCTCTCTCTTTCTCTCTTATTGCTTTTTAGTTTAATGGCTATGCTATCGCTGTCTGTCTATTTCTATATATTTTGTCCACAAATTTGAAATGTGTTCTACATGTTGGACCTTGGAATTTTTTATTTCAAAAAAAGGGATTTTATTTGTATCACTGACATTAAATATCTAAACTTCTAAATTAATATTGAATTAAATGTAATTAAAAAAGATTAGATTATCTACCTGTCTGTCTATCTATCGGTCCATCTGTCTGTCCATCTGTCTGTCCATCTAATTATCTGTCTGCCTGTCTGTCTGTGTGTCTATCTATCTATCTATCTATCTATCTATCTATCTATTTGTCTATCTGTCTATCTGTCTGTCTGTCTGTCTGTCTGTCTGTCCATCTAATTATCTGTCTGTCTGTCCGTCTTTTTTTTATTTGTCTGTCTATTTATTTGTCTGCCTGCCTAAAAAAGATTAATTTATCTACCTGTCTGTCTATCTATCGGTCCATCTGTCTGTCCATCTAATTATCTGTCTGCCTGTCTGTCTGTCTGACTATCTATTTATCTATCTACCTACCTACCTATCTATGTAGCTCTCTGTTTGTCTGTCCCTCCATCCATCCATCCATCCATCTATCCATCTATCTATCTATCTATCTATCTATCTATCTGTCTGTCTGCATGTCTGTCTGTCTTTCATTTTAGTTCTCTGTCTGTCTGTCTTTCTCTCTCTTTGTCTCTGTCTAACTTGAAATCAGGTCACCAATCCAAAAATATTCCCATAAAGAATTCTGTAAACATTCCGTAAACTCTGTGTTGTGAATATCTGTGAATTTTCTGTCAGACGATTCTTTTTTAGCTCCTTTATAAACCAGTTACATCATGGACCTTGGAACCTTTTAATCTCCACTATATTCCTCTCTCAACATGTGCTTATGGCACAAATAAACTCTTCTTCTCTTCTATTATTACTGCGTCTTAGTTCGTCTGCAGCGATTTGAAAAGGAAGTCACGATAGGTTGGATGAATCAACCACTTCTACTGAAGTGTCTGTGTCTTCAAACTTTGTTCCAGACAGAAATTCAACAGATTTCTTTTCCATCCAGACACTTGATTTATTTATTACGTCACCACTGTAAACTGCAGTCCAACAGCTTCCAATCCGAGAGGTGAAACCGATGTTTACCATGTGACTCTGATTGTTGTGGTACAGTTACTAAATCAACGCAGCAGAAACACGCGGCCCCTTCGTGCTCGCCTGTTTTCGACTCGTGTTCGCGAACCCCCCAGGATTCATCCATCTGTTTTTCCTGCTCCCTCTCATGCTGTGCATCGTCAACCTAATAAAAAACTCACGGAGCTGCGCTGACAGCTCTGCGCTGCAGAGGGCTCTGATCACAAAGATCTACAGCCCCTCTAATAGCCACATCTCATTGCATTTTACTCCACACGGTAAATGTGACGGTGTTCAAGTCAAATTTAGGACGCGGGACAGACGGCCCAGTGAAAACGGTTTACGGTGAGGTTTGGTGTATGGGTTTCAGAAAAAAAAAAGAAATGATAATTATCATAATGACTTTAGGGTGGCATTCATTTATTCATTTTCATCCCCTTAAACCAGCCACTAGGGGGTGCAAGCCAGTGTTTTTTTAGTGCCGATCCCAAGCTCGGATAAATGGTGAGGGTAACGTCAGGAAGGACATCCGGTGTAAAACTTTGCACAAATCAACATAATCATTTCCACACCCGATCGGTTGGGTCTGGCTGTTAACCTACAGGACACTGTTGGAAATTGGACTAATGTTGGTGGAAGACAGGAGACAGAGCTGGAGGTGGAGGAGTTAAAGATGCTGAGGAGAGGCAAGCATGGACAGGATCAGGAATGAGGTGATTAGAGGGACAACACAGACAGGAAGGTTTGGAGAAAAAGCTAGAGAAGACAGATTGAGATGGTTTGGACATGTTCAGAGGAGGGACAGTGGATACATGTTGGTAGAGACAAAGAGGAGATTGATGGATGCAGTGAGGGAGGACATGGAGGTAGTTGGAGTCTGAGTTGAAGATAAAGAGGACAGGGGGAGATAGCAATTGTTGATGTCTCTAGCTTCCTTCCTGTCTGTGTTGTCCCTCTAATCACCTCATTCCTGGTCCTGTCCATCCTTGTCTCTCCTAAAGAGAATCTCAGCATCTTTAACTTCTCCACTCCCAGCTCTGTCTCCTGTCTTCTGCCTATTCAAGTGACTCTCATCCAATCAGACTGATTATTTTTATTTTTATTAATTTATTTTATACATGTATTGACATATGTTTAATGTCAATATATAAGTATATATGATGTATCAGATTTTTTTTTTTGTTTTTATTTAAATAATCTTAGCATAAATCTGGTTAATCTGGAATTTCCCATGACAGAGAGTGATTGAGTGCATTGTGGGACTTGCCCCAGCGGTCTAGGCCTTTAGCAGAATGTCATACGTTTTTCTCTGATTCAGTCCTTCACACTGGGAGACGGATACACACTCTGAGACGCTCCATTGTCTGTTTTACACTCTTTGAGATTTCAGAGCAACATGATCAGATGTGACAGTCCGGATCTCATTCCTCTCCGGGTTTTTCTGCATCGTTGTATATTTAAAGATAAGCCGAGGTTTTTTGTGAATTGATGATAATTCAGACAAAGATAATTCCGCTTCTAGTCGACCGCGCTGGGGCTGTAAAGCAGCTTAGTCAAAGCTTATAGACAGGCCTTTAAAATAGAAACAGATCTGCTGCGGTCCCACACCACCTTCATGGTGTCTTCATGGACTTCAGTGAGGAACACCGTCTACAACTGCTGGCTTCTGTCCCCCATCACTCACTACATATTAATTTCATTATTTTTTTTTGCTATTTTTGACCTACAAGGCAGCCATACATCAGACAGAGTGGGGACTTCAGACTTCATTACATTCAGGGAGGTTGTGACAGACGGGGGGAAATGCCACTTTAGGAATCCCGCGGGTTCTGCTGCTATGCACCGTGCACACCTAATGAAATGGGTGCACTTCTGGTTTCCATATCATTGAAGCTGAAATGTCAGTGGAGTAATGTGGAAACCAACCTCCACCCACCACCCCCACCCTCACCCTCCCAGTGTCCTCTGACACCGCTGCCTTAATTAAACATCATGGACACATCTCCGAGACACGTACGGGTGAAACACAGAGGTGAGAGCAGATGTTGTTGGTGGACCAGGTTACTGCGTCACCGAGAACCTACAGTAACGGGGACAGTGTTGTGTTCATTTATATTAAGGGTGTGAAGAGACATGTTCTTCAGAAGCTGTCAAACCACAAAGTGTCCCGCTTTGTTTGCGTCTTTTTTCTTCTTCTCTTTCAGGGGTTTGTCACAAAGAATCAACCTTTTCCATCTCCCCCTGTCCTCTGTGTCTTCTACTCTGACTCCAACTACCTTCATGTCCTCCCTGACTGCATCTATCAATCTCCCCTTTGTCTCCTACCTGGTAGCTCCATCTCTAGGATCATTCTTCTCCCAATGTATCCACTGTCCCTCCTCTGAACATGTCATCAATTTCCATCTCCCCCTGTCCTCTGTATCCTCAATTCCAACTCCAACTACCTCCATGTCCTCCCTCACTGCATCTATCAATCTCCTCTTTGTCTCCTACCTGGTAGCTCCATCTCTAGGATCATTCTTCTACCAATGTATCCACTGTCCCTCCTCTGAACCAGATGTCTCTGTCCAAACCATCTCAATCTGTCTTCTCTAGCTTTTTCTCCAAACCTTCCTGTCTGTGTTGTCCCTCTAATCACCTCATTCCTGATCCTGTCCATCCTTGTCTCTCCTAAAGAGAATCTCAGCTCCTAACTCCTCCACTTCCAGCTCCGTCTCCTGTCTTCTACCTATTGCTTCTTCTTCTTTCGGCTTGTCCTTTTTCAGGGGTTGCCACAGCGAGTCAACATTTTCCATCTCCCCCTTGTCCTCTGTGTCTTCTACTCTAACTCCAACTACCTCCATGTCCTCCCTCACTGCATCCATCAATCTCCTCTTTGTCTCTTACCTGGTAGCTCCATCTCTAGGATCATTCTTCTACCAATGTCTCCACTGTCCCTCCTCTGAACATGTCCAAACCATCTCAACTTGGCTTCTCTAGCTTTTTCTCCAAACTGAAAAAAATGGTTGCCTTTTTCTTTTTTTTTTTTTTTTTTTCTGACAACCCATAATTAAAAACTCATAAACCTTCACGACACAAGTCAATAGACATTATTCTGGAGATTGATGGATGCAGTTGATGGAGGACATGGAGGTAGTTGGATACAGAGGACAGGGTGAGATGGACATTGTTGACTTGCTGTGGTAACCCCTGAAAAAAGGGACAAGCTGAATGGAAAAGAATAAGAACCATTTTTAAAGATCGATTTGTTGTCTCTGTGTCTACCAGACAGTTGAGTGAAAAACTATTAAATGAGGATAAATCTCTTTGTTTAATAAGAAACAGTTTTGCAAGTTTAAAACATTTAAATTTTATTTTTCTACAATCAATTATTCATACAAATAATGTTTAAACATTACTGAAAAATTCCGTGCCGAGGAGAATTTTTTTTTTTTTTCCACCACAAAAGCCTCGCACAACACAGGTGTTTTCACCCACACACAAACAGCTGAAACAAGGCAACTTCCTGCTTTTCATCACAGTCTGATCCAGACGGCCGGAATGTCACGCTTTTTGTCTGTTTGATTGACAGGTCCGAGCTCCAGGAGCTTTGACAAACAGGTGTGAATGGAAACAGGCCGCGCTTTCCACGCTGAGGCGTGTCCATTTGTATACATGAAGGTCACGCAATCGATGACGGGCATTAAAAAGAGAAACACAAGGTGATGCTCTGTCAGATCGATGCTCCGGCAATCTATCGCCGCAACCGCACAAAATTCTGACCTTTACAGTCAGAACCTCCCGAGCGCTCGGCGCCGCCTTCATCATTTCCTGTTTCTAATTTAAATAAGTCCGTTGGAGGCATCGATTTGAAAATCAAACCGAGTGCATAAATGATGTCCATCGTATTCAACATTTTTTAAAAGATTCAGATGCAGCATCACTCTGTGGAGAAACATCTGTGGAGATTCACTGCCTTTAAATCTTGGATGAAGCAGCCGGAGAAGTGGGTTCATGAATAAGCTCTAAACTGAGGCTGATGAGATACCAGATACCAGAGGAGAACTTTTCAGGTTTAGATCTTTGTCTATGAAACCAAACCTGTGATTGGTTGTTGACCTAATGGTTAAGTGGTGTTATTTCAGCACCACGGACAGCTCCCAACTTTTCCCATGACCATACAGTGCTTAGCCACTCCTACAGTATGTTTTGAAGCAGGGAACTCAAACTTGCGGCCCGTGGACCATTTGCGGCCCGCAGAATGATATTTTGCGGCCCCGAAACTTGATGTGAAAGTTGTATTTATAATAATATTTCAAAGATTTGGATTTGGTAAATATAGTTCTCAAAACCTTGATCCATAGAGTTGGAGACCCCTGCTTTAGTCCATGTTCTGGCCTAAAAGACCCCCATGTTTAGACCAACAGTAGAGCTTAAACAGTTGGTCCCACAACCAGGGATGGGAAGCCTATATGGACCAGTTGATAGCCTATAATAGGCCATAGCTCTATATTAATTCCACCTTTCAGTAACACAAACAAAAAAAAATTGTAACTGAAATCTAATCACGGGCCAGGCACAGGTGGTTTGTGGCCCAAAGGTGGCCACAAGCCAGAAGTTTGTCACCAATTCACCAAAATCTTAGATAAAGATATATCATCTTCTTCTTCTTTTCCTTCCGGCTTGTCCCTTTTTCAGGGGTTGCCAGTTGCTAACCTATATTAGGCCAGAGGCCTATATTAATTCCACCTCTCAGTGGCCAAACACAAATGGGCCAGACGTTGGAGTTTTGTGGCCCAGAGAAGTCCACAGGCCAGAACTTTGTCAGCAACTCACCAAAAACTTGGATAAAGATATACAACACTGAACACAGAATCTATGGGAAATGGATTTTTCTTTTTTTTCTTTTATATTGAACACTGAAAGCTGACACGGCCCTGTGCAGAGGAGGGACAGTGGAGACATTGGTAGAAGAATGGTCCTAGAGATGGAGCTACCAGGTAGGAGACAAAGAGGAGATTGATGGATGCAGTGAGGGAGGACATGGAGGTAGTTGGAGTTAGAGCAGAAGATACAAAGGACATAGTGGGTTGGAAATTGTTGACCTGCTGTGGCAACTTTGTGAAAGGAAAAGAAGAATTTTTTAACAGTGCTACGGGGGAATAAAATAAAAATCTTCAGACTCATTGCAAACTAAAGCAGAATCAGGATGAAAGAACTCATCTACAAAGGTTGATTTTTTTTTTTTTTTCTTTTCAGAAAGTGCAGAAATTAAATGTAAATGTCAAAGGGCCACTCAGTGGACACAGAGAATGCATAATGTGAATCACCATAAATATATTTTTTATCAAACAAAGCGAAGCTGTAAAAAGTTCCAGAAAGATTTCAGCAGTGACACAACCACACGTTTCCCCCATCCTGTTGAGCATCTACGAAGAGACTGAGGATGACATTTGGAAGACAAAGTCTGTCCTCTGTCTCCTCACTTTCTCTCCCGTGTCTGTCACATGGCATTGAAAAAACTCGTCCAATCTTGTAAAATTATTTTTTTGGAACCCTGACGTCCATTCAGACCGGCATTCTCTGCTCGTCCTCTGCGTTGACATTTCCGCCTGTGGTTTCCTCACTAGTTGAATCGGCTGCAGCTGAACACCGGTGGACATTTATGTGAGAGGCCAAATTGACTTTTGTCTTGTAGGATTACTGAGACGATTACTGGGAAAATACTCTGAATATTTTGTCTTTTTCCCCTGTGAGCTGTGGTTATTATTCTGTGAGAAAGTCTTCGTCTTCACAGTGTTGTAGCCTTGTGGGTTTTCAAAGACACCGACTCAGCAACACTCCCACCGCAGGTGTCCCACCTCCCAGAGTCGTCTAAGACTCTAAGATGAAACTCTTTGTCTCAAACCTTCACGCATTTGGAGAAAAAATCAGTTTGCTTTCATAAAACGTTGAAAATGTCTACGTTTCTTAGTTTCTGGCATCTTCTTGATTTTACAGGATTTATTGGATACTTCAGCATTATAGTCAACACGGTATCTTACGTCACAGGTGTCAAACTCTGGCCCGGGGGCCAAATCTGGCCCGCAGTGTAAATATTTTTGGGCCACGAGATAAGATCAAATATTTACTAGAGTTGGCCCAGGAATATGTTTTTGTATTGTATATAATGTTAACTATATATATATGATGCTTTGGCAGTGGTGCCCTAGTGGTAAAGGAAGGAAACTTGGGTCTGCAAGGGTTCAGGTTCGAATCCAACAGCTGCCAGGTGAGATGCACTGAGATCCTCTGAGCATAGCACCGTCCAAACCCACATCACTTCTTGTAGGCTCACCACCCACAAGAAGGTACTCACAGTATGGTGCAATATAAATTGGGTGGTGCAAATCACAAGCATTTTAGTCACATGGTTTGGTTGAAGTGTACAACTGCTCCAAACCGCCATATTTACCTTTAATTCACCTTCTCCTGCTTGTCCATTACTTGGTCGCACCACCCAAATCGCATTGCACCATATTGTGGGTGGTGGGTGGTGAGCCCACAAGAAGTTATGGGGGTCGGGATAATGCTCTGGTCAGAGCACCTCAGGGGCAACCTGGCAGCTGGTGGATTGGAACCTCAAGCCCTGTAGACCTAAGTCGGATTCCTTAACCACTGGGCCACCACCGCCGACGCCATATTTACCTTTAAATGACAACGAAAAAAGAAAAACTCTACTCCCCCTGGGAACAGATATAGTTGCAGTTCGTTTGATCCAGAGTCAGACCAAAATCAAGAACCTATAGAAGTTCGACAGTCGATTCCCCTTTGAATCCGTTCGTCAGCCTCACGTTGAACCTCATAATTTACCCACACATTGAAAACAATCCTGGACTGATCTGTCAGATCACTTCAAAATAAAACTCAGGCCAGATTCCTTGGTAAATATATAACCTTGAGCGCAGTTAGTGGGACCTCAGACTGGCAGGAGCTCCAACCGTGGCCCTTCTGGCAGGCTTAAGGCGCCCAAGCATTTTAAACACACCCTCACACTGTTGATTTCTACCCGGCGGTGGAAGAGTGGAGCTTCAGAAAATTCTGAGGCGTAGTTCAGTGAAACTTTTCTCTCTAGGAGAGTTTTCCTCTTTCCTTTGACATCTCCACCTCTCAGAGAGGCTGCATCTTAGGTGTAATATTTTATTAACACTGTTTTCTGTTTGTTGCTCTGCGGTGCCTTTCAACCTCTTGATATCATTTCACTCACCCTCCGTTAATAACTCTTTGTATTTCCCAGCTTTGTGTACTTGGTACCGGTGTAATTGGTATTTGCCAATAACGCCTCGAAAAGTGACAGCTAGAAAATGACAAACTTTATGATGTGAAAATGGAAAAGAGAAAATACAGTATGTGCAGAGCATAGACAAACATCTTCAACAAAGTTTCTTGCAGAGTTTTGTGAAACTAGCATTTTCTTATACCTTGTTTGCTGCAAAGACTTTGCTATAAGACACATGTGTGGATGTGGACCCCCACCCCCTTGATTCAAGGTTGGTTGTTCCGCAGATGGTTTTCTTCACTTCTCTCTCAAACCACTTGTCCTCCTTGTCGGAAATATTCACATCCCAGTCCTTGAACGAGTGTCCCTTTTTTGTTGGGTCATGGGTTTGTGAAGTGGTTGTTTGGTCTCCCTGATAGACAACTTTGTTCAGGTTTGTCCTTGGGATGAACTAACCTCTGTCTGTGTGTTGTCCAGTTCGACGTTTACTGGAATTATGTCTTTGGCCTGTCCCTTTTTCAGGGGTTGCCACAGCACATCAACATTTTCCATCTCCCCCTGTCCTCTGTATCTTCTATTCTAACTCCAACTACCTCCATGTCCTCCCTCACTGCATCCATCAATCTCCTCTTTGTCTCCTACCTGGTAGCTCCATCTCTAGGATTTAGCAAGGATAAAGGATTTTGTTGTTCATTCCAAGTTTTTGGGGAAATTTTGGCTCTTGCCTTTATCCCATTACCGTAGTGAGCTAGCTAAGACGGCGCCTGGGGAGCAGTGTGTGGGAACGATACCATGCTCAGGGCACCTCTGCGGTAACTTGGTGGTAGGGGGATTCAAACCTTGCGGGACCAAGTTTGTTTCCTTGACCACTTCACCACCTACTCCCCCACATATACTGTATAAGGATCTCGGATACTCCCTATACTTAGGCCACCACTTTGTGTCTCCGATTGTTGTGTCTTTTTGCGATATTTTTGCGTGTCTTCATTCGGCCTTTTTCCCATTTTGCTCAAGGCCCAGTTGGTGGAGCCACAAGTTTTCAGGGCCTGTCCAATATTTGTGTACGGGTTCCTTTCCTTACCTGTCAGTTCTGGATGGGATGCTGTCTTCCTGGTGTTGCAGGGTCTTGATGACACCACCTTGTGTTCTAGTGGGTGGTGACAGTCAGAGAGCAAGTACTGGTCGGCACAGTATCTCACGGTCCAAGAAAGGCAGGGTTCTGTCCTTGGTCTCTTGTCAACTTGATGTAGTTGTTGAATTGTTGAATTGATGTGGTCATGATTTAGACATCAGGAGCAGCTTATGTATAAAAAGGTTTGCCCAAAGTGACTCTTCAGACCTTTGTCCAGTGGTGAAGGGAGTGGTCTAGAGGAGTAGAACTTCTAGAGTTCCCTCTGACATCAACCAGAAACTGATAAAGTTCCTCAGTTGAGGAATGAAACGTCAGCTTTAAGAAGAAGTCCAGTTTCTTAATGGACTTTTTGGATATTGTGACCTGGATGAATGCAAATCTTCGCAGACAACTGCAAAAAAAAATAGTTGTTTCCTTTATTGCTGAACGTACAATTATTTCTGATGATTTTCTCCAGTAACACAATGTCTTTTTTTACATTTCTTTTTTTAAGTCAACCCCTTTCTTCGACTCCGTTAACCCAGACCAAAAAAAAAAGCTACTGAATAAACTGTCACTCGTGTGTGAAACCAGTTCATCGAATTATAAATGAAGTTGAATTTTCTTTCAAGGGTGTAAATATTTGGCCTTTTCTCTGTTTTCAACATGTTCGAATGTGTCGCGCAGGATGTCACGGATTCTAAAAACACTCAGTTCTTGATACCGAGTGTTATTATGCAGCCAGTACTTGATATAACGGGGCTGTTAGTCACATGGCAAAGTTAAAAGAGGTCTAAAAGTTGATGTAAACCCCAGGTGAGATTCCTGCTCCGCCGATAAGACCTGCTATCTCTTGCCTTAATGCAATAAGCTAAAATTGACTGGCACTATCTGGGCCCCCGGCAATTATCTGACGGTGCCAGAGGGTTCATGCAGCAAAGACTAATTAGTTTCATTAACTTGCACTTGAGATAAAAAACAATTGCTTTCATGTAATTGAAATGCTGATTTTCCTTTCCCTCAGCTCTTTCTCCCCCTCACCCTTCTCCTTTGCCCTCCCCCGTCCTCGTCTCGTCTTTTTTTTTCTGGATGCTACATCGGTGCGGCGACCCAAACCTCCACCTTTGCAGATCGGCTGATCCCACCATCACCTTTTCTTTGTATTTATCTCATTGAATTTGTCAGAGGCATCATTGGATTTGGTGAACTTTAGGGAAAATTATGTGAAAATGTCAATTAATAGTCATTATAAACACCTGACATCAAAGTGTTGGAACTACCAACCATCTGCTTCTAAGCTTGGGAAGAATAAGTATTGTGAAGGTAATAAACCCAGATGAAAGATCAAAGTTTGTAGCCTCTGGTCCACAGATGTCTAACCCAATCAGATCGATGAGAGTTTATCAAATCCAACGTAAGGGTTTCAGATGTGAAAGTGTGAAAACAGAAAATTAGAAGAAAAAATAGCACATTTAAACCTGCTGATGGAGGTAGCGACGGATCAACACTTAGGGTGAACGAGGATTGTCTCCCAGAGCCTTGGTGTGAAACTGAGAGCAACATCAGCTTCCTGGTGAAAAGTTTCCCCAACGACGTTAATCTTAAGATGTTAATTAAAGCTCAGGATCCTAGAGCTTTATTTCACTAACGAACTCTAACCCTCGTATGAAGCTGCATTCTCTGTGTCAGTGTTTGAAATGTGTGTGTGTTCTGGCTGCTTTCTTCATTCTATAATCCTTAACACGGAGTCCGATCCCTTTAGAACACCGTTGTTAAAACCCTGGCCCGAGGGCCAATTTGGGGCATGAGCATACCATAGCTGGCTGTTGATTAATTGTCAATAACTAATAATTTTGCCCTTTTTCACGTGTGTTTTTACTAATCTGTAATTAGTTTTAAAAAGTTGGTTAATGATGAATAAAAATATGAATCCACTTGTCCGTTACTGCAGTGGTCCTCAACATCTGGGCCGGGGACCGATACTAGTCCGTGAGTGTATTGGTGGCGGGTCGCAGAGAAATAATGTTTCCTTTTGTCCCCATCTGTCTATCATCATCAATAATGCAACTATATTTAATTAGGAAATATTGAGTCATTGATACAAGATTCTAACCTTGTATACCCGTCTGGTAGGAGAAAATTATTGGCTTGTTGTGTCCATGCACAGTTAATTCGGGTAGGAAGATTTTTATAGGTAGGAACATATTTCATAACACCATAAATACAATTTTATTATTCTATATTTATCTGACACAACATCTCACCCTGTCCTCTCCATCGTCAACTCCATCTACCTCCGTGTCCTCCGTCACTACCTCCATGTCCTCCAAATTGTCTTGCATCTTTGATTTGGCCAAAGTTTTACACCTCTTCTTGACGCAACCTACGCAATTCATCCAGGCTTAGGACCGCCACTAATAAACACTGGCTTGTGCCCCCTAGTGGCTAGTTAGCCAGTATCCATATTTAACACCGACTTAGTGAAATCCAGACGTAGAGGTAGTACTACCCAAACAAAACCACCAAAAATGCTGTGAACTCCTTTGAAATGTGATGATAGATGACCCCCCAAAGAGTCTCTTGTGACCCACTTTAGGGTTGTGACCCAGTCTTTGGAAACACTGCTCTAATGAACAGACAGTGTAGGGCCTCCAGCCTCTTTAAGTTTTATACCTCTTGATTTAGAGACATTTTTTTGGTCCCACAGTAGGAAAATTCAATGTCATACACACAGGCTGCCACAGGAGGCGACGTTAAGTAGCTCCTCTGGGGCTCAAACCCTTCTAGGTGCAAGGCAGATATGTAAGGCATCGCTAATAACCACTACACCATTAGACAAGTAGAAGTCTTATCTTATAAAACACTATTTTTTGTTGAAGAATCCAGAGATATTGTGTTGCTTTAGTGTGAAGATGGTGAAAAACATCTTTCTCAGCGGCAGCAGTGATGTCAACAGAACCAACCTGATAGCTCATATGTCAACGGTTGCAAAGACTGTGAAATGGCATTTGTTTTCCTGTTTCTGAGGCAGTGAAAAAGAATCCAGTCTGAGGCTGATGCTCGAACAGTATCTCATTGATTTTAGTCACACTCAGGCACACATGAGGAATTTAATATTGACAGGGCCGTTCAAGGCCAGCGCCAATGGCAGGAGATTATCACGTTGAAAAACGTTCCACCATCTTTCTCTAACTAACACACTGTGCATTTTATGTTCTCACACTTTATTACTTTCACCGGTGGCGTTCTGCCGTCTGACGAGTGCTTCACTTTCTCGATGAAGCAGAATAACGCCACAGTGAAAGACGAATTTAGGTGAAACTTTTTGAGGATGACAGTTAAAAAAAAATCTTGTTTTCAGTTAAAGATTTGCGATTTTCTAACTTTATGCCTCTGTTCCCTTTTATGTTCAGGTTTCCATTGCATGGTTCTTCGTAAAATATCTCTTATAACTAAGTTGTGGCAGATAAATACCTCTAGTTAAAATGAAATGTCTGGTGTTCTGAAATATTTTCCTACCTATAAAATCTTCCTACCCATATTAATTGTGCATGGACACAACAAGGATTTCTCAAGTGCACAGAGCCTAAAATAATATTTCTGGGGTTCTGAAATTTTTACTACCTATAAAATCTTCCTACCCGAATTAACTCCGCATGGACACAACAAGGATCTGTCAAGTGCACCCGGCCTAAAACAAATGCCTGGGATTCTGAAATATTTTCCTACCTATAAAATCTTCCTACCCGAATTAACTGTGCATGGGCACAACAAGGATCTCTCAAGTGCAGCTAGCCTAAAATAATATTTCTGGGGATCTGAAATTTTTACTACCTATAAAATCTTCCTACCCATATTAACTGCACATGGACACAATAAGGATTTTTCAAGTGCACACAGCCTATAATTTTAAGCTACCCATGTATACAAGCTTAGTTCCTAATCAAATATAGGTGCATTATTGATGATGGAATCCTAGCCATTCTATTGGTCAGTTCTTTTGTTGATATGGGTATGGATCAAGTGGAAGTAATAGCCAGATTGGGCCAAGAAAAAAGCATTATTTCTCTGCGGCTAGGCACCAATTACTGGTCCCCGGCCCAGTGGTTGGGGACCACTGTCTTATCCCCCTAACAGGCATTAGAACCAATGACTTGAGTTTTGGGGCAAAATTAATTTTTTGGCAACTGTAAAAAAATGATGTGAATTTAGGATCATAGCACTTCTCTGTTTGCACCGTTCCCTACTGTGATAAATAAAAAAAAGGAAAGCTGAGTGATTTTTCTGGGTTATTGTTAGCATGGTGGCCCACACTGAGGTTGGACTGAGAGGCACAGCAGGGACTGGTACCAGCCTTTTGGCCCAGATAAGAGATATCGGCGTTACGTCTGGAGGGGTCCGTGTCCAACATTTAAGATCTTTTCAAAATGCACACAGCCAGAACACGTCAGCGCCGAGGCCGAGCTGCTCAACCCCCTCAGGAGACCGGCGCTGCTTTGTTCTGTGGTCTGTCTGGGTCTGCATAAATCAAAGAATGAATGATTTTGATATCTTGCCTTTTACCCACAAAAGAGAGAATGAATGAATAGAGAAAAGCTTTTTCCTAATTTGTATTTTTCATTATTGACAACAGGTCAGGGTCCACAAACGGACATAAAAATGAAAATAAACGCAGAAACAGATTTTCTTCTCCAGCAGCGGCAGTGACTCATTGTTTGTTAGCTGCTACAGGTTTACAGTCTCCATTAAAGGGCTTAATAGCATGTAATAAACCTTTATGGCTTTTCTATGAGGTTGGCTACAGCATGATTATACACTAGGTTAGTAATTGCCCATGTGGAGCAACAGGAAACTGCAGCTTTAATTATGTTGTAGAAAAAAAAAAGGTTTAACCTTTAATGTGTTTCAATATATCTTTAAAAAATTGCTCTAATAATTTGCACCATCCAACTCCCTCATCATTGGAGCTCTGAGCTCACCTCGTCCAGACAGAGAAATAATGAGAGATGCCAAATAATAATTCTATCATTATATAAATCTATCTACCTACCTACCTACCTACCTAGTCAACAAACCACCTAGCCACCCACTTATCTATCTATCTACCTACCCATCCATCCATCCATCTTTCTATTTGAATTTTATTTTATTATGTGCATTGTTGGGATGCACTAAACAAAAGTGAAATCATATTTTTAAAATTGTTTTATTCTTGTAGAAAAACTGATTTCATTTTGACAAATGTCGGTGTCTTGTTTCCAGATAGAACATGGAGATATTGTAGATCCAACTTTATTATTTCACACAACCTCCACCCAAATCACATTGCACTGTTACAGGACCTTCCTCCAAGGGTTGAGCCCGCTGGAATTCATCCACCCTATCCGGGGTATCAAACATGCCCAGGTGGAGAACCCTGGAGTTTCACACCAAAGACACAGACATTGCCTCTGGGCCACAGTGAAGGCCCTGAACAAAACAAGTAACACAAACCTCTGGTCTGTATGTTGTGTCTCCCAGCTGCTGCTCCTCTTCCACATCTGTGAGCAGTCACTTCGACTGAGCCTCCTCCTTCTCCCTCATCCTCTCACTATCATCGTCTCCTCCCCCCTTGCGGCAGGGAGGGGAAGGGACGACTCGCAGTCCCCGAGGACAATCTGATGACAATGCCGAACTTCTAAGAACTACGCAAACAACTTCTGAGTGTTGGTAAACTCGCTGGCTTCCCTACAGTCATCACTACGCTAAGTGGGGAAATAATTGAATGACTCAAACCACGAACTCCAGTCTGCCCTGCAGAAAAGTGCATCCATGCATGATTTTAAGTGTTTCTTGGCCTTGGAAGTGGAAATCCTATTTAAAGGTTGTAATCCCACTGCATAATCTGGGTTAAAAGGTGGCCGCGGTGATCCAAATAGAGTGGCCGTGATTCTTCCTGGCGTACGTGCTTTGCATTCCCACATACGCTCGGTGGTGCTGAGGAGGCGAGGCAGCCGCACTGGCTGTCTTTAAGTGGGTGCACTGATGCTCGCTGACATAAATAGGTCCTGCATATTTGGAAACACATCGGCTGGATATATTTGGACGTATCGCAAAGAAAATCTGTGTATTTGATCTTTCTCTCCTTTCCTCCCTCATTTTCTCAATTCGCGTTAGGCTGTCACAACAGCTTCTTTTTGATTTTTTTTTTTTTTTTTTTCTTCTTCCTGCGAACTGCTGAGAAAGAAACACGTTATTATTCAAGGTGTAATTTCTTGGGTCATCGTGCAGAAGAAGTGGATGTTCAGTTGTGGAAGGTAGCCTGAAGAAAGCGCATCATCTCATCCAGGTCAAGGTTGTGGGTGGAGGTGTAGCCAATCTGAGCAGCCATTGGCCGAAGGCTGGACAGAAGCTGAAGGCCACATCGATACACATCGATGAAGCCAGCTATTTCAGGTGAAAATTATTTTTTTGTGTTGAATATGGATACTGGCTAACCAGCCACTAGGGGGCACAAGCCAGTGTTTTTTAGTGGCGGTCCCAAGCCTGGATAAATGGTGAGGGTTGCGCCAGGAAGAGGTGTAAAACTTTGGCCAAATCAAAGATGCGAGACAATTTGTTGAGAGAGGACATGGAGGTAGTGATGGAGGACACGGAGGTAGATGGAGTTGACGATGGAGAGGACAGGATGAGATGTTAATTGTTGACTCTGAAAAGAAAAAAAAAAAAAAATGGATACTGGTGGCAGCGGTGGCTTAGCGGTTAAGGAAGCGGACTTGGGTCTGCAAGGTTCCAGGTTCGAATCCTTGAGATGCCAGTTTGCTCTGAGCACAGCACCGTCCCGAATCAAATAACTTCTTGAGGGCTCACCACCCACAGCAGGACTCATAGTGTGATTTGGGTGGTGCCCCAGTGAAGATGAATGAATGAATGAGATACAAAAGCAAGTACACTCAGCTGATTGACAGTTAGCCATCCAAGGCTAAGGCCCTTCATGTCCAGCAGGGGGGTTTCTAAAATTTTAAGAGCGGTTTAGTGCTTCATAGCAAGGTCAAAACACAAAATCAGCAATTCATATATATATATGAATAATACAATGGACAGAAGATGTTGATCCACCGTTGCCTCAGCATTGATAGTCCGGCACCTCCACTGTTGTGTTGTGATGAGCTGAAAATATTGATTTTTTCCCCTTCCAAAAAAAAAGAAAAGAAAAAATATTCTCCACACACTGAAGATTATGGGGTTTATCTCAATGATTCTTGCTACAAGTTTACAGGACAGTGGTAAGACCAGCCATGATGGATGGATTAGAGACACTAGGAAGAGACAGAAGACAGGAGACAGAGCTGGAGGTGGAGGAGTTAAAGATGTTGAGGTTCTCTTTAGGAGAGACAAGGATGGACAGGATCACGAATGAGGTGATTAGAGGGACAACACAGACAGGAAGGGTTGGAGAAAAAGCTAGAGGAGACAGATTGAGATGGTTTGGACATGTTCAGAGGAGGGACAGTGGAGACATTGGTAGAAGAACGATCCTAGAGATGGAGCTACCAGGTAGGAGACAAAAAGGAGATTGATGGATGCAGTGAGGGAGGACATGGAGGTAGTTGGAGTTAAAGTAGAAGATACAGAGGACAGGGGGAGATGGACAATGTTGACTCGCTGTGGCAACCCCTGGAAAAGGGACAATAGGAAGAAGATCTCAAAGATTCTTGTAGAGTCACACAGAACTTGTCCTCTTTCATTTCAGGTACATTTGTTTGGAACAAAATGAGAGTTTAACTTAAGGTCTGATCATTTTTCATGGTTTTCTTCAGTTCTTACATCAATACCAATGACATCGTACTGTCAAAATGGTGCCTTCAGGTCTTCCATTGTATTTACCAGGTGATATACTTAGACCTACTGGTTCCAGGTCTTGAAAATGAACGAGAAAGTGAAGAAAACCAGGGTGGTCTAATGGGTTTTTATCAACACTGGTCACATTTGAGTTGTTTTTTTTCCACGCAACCACATTTTACATTTGGAGGAAGACAGATTAATGAGCTACACCATGCTATTAATATTGCATGTGTGTGTGTGAGGTTGTTGGAATGATACAACGTGAACACAAATCATCTATGAGTAAATAACAAAGCCAGTTCCCAAGATAAATTGGATATTTTACAGTTCATCTGGGCAAAGGCACACACACACACACACACACACACACACATAAAGTATGGGAGGAAAAAGGGAAGAAAAAAAAAAAAAACTCCACGTTGCTACGTCTCATTCTCCCTCCGTGCTGTCAATACGGCAACTAAGATGAAAGAGCTGTTTAGGTGAAATACAATAAAAGCTGCTCTGCCTCTGAGGCCACTGGCTCCAGATCAATGTTTTCCTGTAACTAACATACATGAATACCATTAGGAGACGGAGCAGTCGTCAGGCACGGAGATTTTTCTTAGCTGATGAGTTGAGGCCATCCATGCGTGAGGAGAACGTTACCCCACCCACCCACCACCCTCCTCCACCACGTCAGGATCCCAGACTATAAGATGGAGGGTGTTTTCTAAACATCAAATGGACGGATCTTTATATTGACCCGAACATTATCCTGTATTATTTTTGTCCCCAGTGATGTCATGTCATGCAGTAAACACAAAACATATACAGAACCTACTGAAAATATATGTGATGCGTTTAAGAAAAATTCTTGGTTGAAAGAAAAAAAATCTAAAATGAAAAAAACAAGAGGACGAAAAGAAGATGATATGGATCATTTGAACAAGTTGGTGATTAGGTTAGGACGGTTGACTCCATCAATCTCCTCTTTGTCTCCTACCTGGTAGCTTCATCTCTAGGATCATTCTTCTACCAATGTATCCACTGTCCCTCCTCTGAACATGTCCAAACCATCTCAATCTGTCTTCTCTAGCTTTTAGATAGATAGTTAGATGGATGGATGGATGGATGGGTAGGTAGGTATGTAGATAGATAGGTAGATAGATAGATAGATAGATAGATAGATAGATAGACAAGTAGGTAGGTAGGTAGGTATGTAGATAGGTAGGTAGGTAGGTAGGCAGGCAGATAGATAGATAGATAGATAGATAGATAGATAGATAGACAAGTAGGTAGGTAGGTAGGTATGTAGATAGGTAGGTAGGTAGGTAGGCAGGCAGGCAGGCAGACAGGCAGATAGATAGATAGATAGATAGATAGATAGATAGATATATAGATAGATAGATAGATAGACAGGTAGGTAGATAGATAGATAGAGAGACAGGTAGGTAGGTTGGTGTATATATGGATGGATGGATGGTTAGATAGATAGATAGATAGATAGATAGATAGATAGATAGATAGGTACGTAGGTAGGTGGAAAGATAGTTCATATATATACATCTATATATGTGTGTGTATATATATATATATTCATTCATAGGCTGGCAGTCCTACACCATAGGCTTCAACAGGCACATGCTGAGTGTTGGGAAAATAAAACCATTACATTGTCCTTTCAACATCTTTATAAACCTGGTTTGAGTAAAAACAGCAGTGACTTGTAAAATAATTTAATTTCCTGGAAGACGTAAGCGTCCTAAGCATTGGGCCACAAGATGGAAGAGTGTGTCCCGCTCTCGATGTGGCCCACACGGGCCAGTTAAAGCCCCACGGACATATTGACTGAGATGGTGTCATTATGTTTTCCCAGTATATGTACCTCTAATGATAGCTTTGATGTGGTCAATATATAAAACTAAAGTAAGCTCATTATCCCCGTGTACGCTGCTGTCAAACCGAGTTCACTCTTCATATTTGTGTGGAAATGATCCAGGGAATAATCCGTCCCCGTGTGTAAATAAACGTCCACATCACATGACGGCTGTTTTAGTTTCCTTTTCGTCAGTAACACAAAACACCCAGAGAGAGAGAGAGAGGATTTCAAAATAAACCCAGAAGTGTTTGATGTGTAAATTCACATTACAGATGTGTAAATAGAACGGTAGCCGTTCCTCAGGAACCCACCGTCGCACATTAAGATGTCTCCACTGTTCCTCATCTTCCTCCACCGTCTAATGTTCCTTTTCCTTTTCTGCTTTGACAAGAAAGAAACTGGCAAGTGCAGCCCCAGGCAGAGCAAGTCTGCCTTTTTTAAAAGGTTATACGTTTGTGCTCATGATGATAGAAAACTTCCGCAGCCTGTGGCAAAGCCCAAAAAAATTTCCAAAGTGTTTAATCCAGGACACGGTGTTGAAATGGGTTTTTAAAAATGTGGCCAATCGGACATTTTTAACAGTTCATAACAAACTATCACTTTTTTTTATGCTCCAGTAAACTGACCTTCAACATTACACTTTATTTTAATAAGTTAATAACTGAGCCTCATTAACTGGGAGATGAAACAGATGATGATTCTAGGAGTTTGAGTTTAATGAACTCACCCTGACTTTGTGGACGGACGCCAACGTCTGTGACGATTGGACAGTTTCATCTGTATCCATAGCATTGAGTTATACAGTATCTATATACAAAGACATTTTTACAAAGGGACAGAATCTTCATTAAAGACATGGACAATTGGACACAAGGGCCGAGTCAAGAACAGAAAGATTGAGTATTTGAGTATATGAACTAAGATAGCTAGCATGTATCAAACCTAAGATGCTACTTCTTATAGCTTTTATGACATCATCTCTTTGGGAAAACACAGGAATTGCAGGGAAAAAGCAGAAAAATATAGAAGTATAATGATAACACGAATAAATAATTTATTTCAGACAAGGTTGAAGGGCCGCATTAAAAGGTTCCATGGTCTACATCTGGCCCCCGAGCTTTATTTTGCACATGCCTGCAGTAGATTGTAGGGTTTTTATTGTTGAAAAAAAAAACAGTATGTACTTTTTACGGCTAATTATTAAGGATGGATGGGTTCATGCAAAGTGATTAAATTAGATTGGATTGGATTGGATTGGATTACATTAGATTAGATTGGATTGGATTAGATTAGATTAGATTAGATTAGATTAGATTAGATTAGATTAGATAAAAATAGATTCCCTTTAATCAGATTGTATTGCATTAGATTTGATTGGGTAGAAATATTTGGGACTAGATTTGATGTGTTACATCGGATTGGATTGAATCAGATTCGTTATATTCAATCGCAGTACATTAGATTAGGTCAGATTACTAGGTTAGATTAGATTGGATTAGACTATTACAGATTGTTGAGCTCTTATTGTTGAAAATTCCCATTCATTTTTCAAGTATAAACAACAATATGCAAATCATAAAAAAATGGATAGTGATGGATGTTAATTAGATTAGATTCCTTTTAATCAGATTGGATTGGATTAGATTCGATAAAAAATAATTAATTTGGACTGGATTTGAAGGGTTAGATAAGATTGGATTAGACTAGTAATCCGTTCTCACAGTGTGGACAGAGGTAGTTTACACCGTTGTCAAAATCCGTCACATCTTGTTTCGTGAATAAATAGTAATAAAACATAAAAATGGAGTACGAGCTGCTTGAAACAGGATCACCCGACCATTGGTTTGAAAATGATTGTAAATATTAGAGCGTGGGTGTGAACAGTTGTTTGTCTCTGTCGTCTGGTGATGTGTGGCTGGACTGACAAACTCTAGGGGGTGTATTACGTCCTCCTCCGATGATGAAAGGGACTGAGCAGCAGAAGATGAATGAATGGGTGGATGGATGAACATCATATAGAAAAGTGAATAAATGTCCCGGGATTTTACAGTCAGTGTGTCTGTAAACCTGAATCTTGACTTCGTATTTCATTTATTTCACTCAAGATTTTACCACCACTGTTTTACCTTCATTAGAGCAGTGCTTCTCAAATAGTGGGGCGGGTCCCCTTGGGGGGCGCGTGTGACCCTGGGGAACATGCTTTTTTCCGCCGTACTACAATAAAGTGTAATTGCACATCCACTCCAGTAGTTGGCAGTGGCGCTCTCAATTGCCCATTGTGCGCAGCAAGTTGAACTACATCTCTTTCTTTGTATTTTCTTTATGTTAACAAGGATACGATGTTATGCAGAGGTGTAGCTAGAACTATTTTATAGACAAACGCTATTTTTTATAGTTGCGACGGAGAGTGGGTGGTGGGGGCGGGAATTGTTTTCTTCTTGCTGGGGGCGGGGGCGTAAGAGAAAATAGCTTCATGGAAACAGTTCTGCGTCTCGGAGCATCTCATAAACCGAGCTTCCATTAGAGACAGTGGACGTGGGCTGGAGCTGTGGCAGTTGGAGAACTGCTGAGTTTCCTCTCTGATGAGATGCAATTAAAAACATTGTCGTTAACATGACTAATCCAACTCCGGAGGGGATTTCCATACAGACGGTCTGATGACACTGAGCGTGAACAGCTCGCTGTTTGTGGAGCGACCGTATTTCCGGCGCCGTGATGTCACGTCATGTCACGTCTAGCGTTAACTCCAATCAAGCGAACTCAACCTGTATGTTTGTTACCGCGGTAATTTGGTGGCGCTGATGTGAGTTGCAAAGTCGTCTTATTAATTCATGACACACATTTGAATACGTGCAGGAAATTAGCTTCATTTGCAGATTAAATATTAATTTTAAATGAATCATAACATTTTATTCGTTATATGAATAAAACCCTGCTAATTATGCAGCGATAATTGAGTTAAAGACGGGACGTTAAAAAAGCAGAAGTGGATTAATGTTAGCGTGTGTTTCAGTGCAATGTTTCCAGTTAACAGATGGAGGAGCGTTGTATAGTGAAAACTCTAATTTTTCAAAGTAAAACAACTTAGAGAATTTACTATGTCAACAGCAGTGGACAATCACCAATCTTGGTGGAACCGTCCTACAAGTTACAATTGGATTGTGAGGGAAAGGTTTACAGGACGGTTGTGAGACCAGCCATGATGGATGGATTAGAGACACTAGGAATAGGTAGAAGAAAGGAGACATCTCCTTAAACCAGCCACTAGGGGGTGCAAGCAAGTGTTTTTTTCAGTGCCGGTCCCAAGTCCGGATAAATGGTGAGGGTTACGTGAGGAAGGACATCCGGTGTAAAACTTCGGACAAATCAAAGATGCGAGACAACAAAATTATTTCCACACCGGATTGGTTGCGTCTGGCTGTTAACCTACAGGACAATGTTGGAAATTGGACTTATTTTGTTGGAAGACAGGAGGAAGGAGGCAGAGCTGGAGTTGGAGGAGTTAAAGATGCTGAGATTCTCTTTAGGAGAGACAAGGATGGACAGGATCAGAAATGAGGTGATTAGAGGGACAACACAGACAGGAAGGTTTGGAGAAAAGACTAGAGGAGACAGATTGAGATGGTTTGGACATGTTCAGGAGGAGGGACAGTGGTTATATTGGTAGAAGAATGATCCTTGAGATGGAGCTACCAGGTAGGAGACAAAGAGGAGATGGATGCAGTGAGGGAGGACATGGAGGTAGTTGGAGTTAGAGTAGAAGATACAGAGGACAGGGGGAGATGGACAACAGTGATGAAAGGCCCCTGAAAAGGGGGCCAACTGAAAGGAGAAGAAGAAGAATAGTTGTTTTTCCCAAATTAGGTCTTTTAATTAGATTTAATTTATTAAATTACATCCACAACTGTTAGAATTTATATATATATATATATATATATATTGTATTTTAGAGTTATATATTAATCTTTACTGTTTTTCTTTTACATTTAAATGCATTCAAGAAGAACCACTTTCTACCAGCTCCTGTTTAATGTGAGACAAAAAGGCAGTGATGGTGGGAGACAGGGACTCAGAGGAAGGAGGTGAGTGAGAGGACAGACTCCAGTTTCAGTATTGACATTGCAAATTTCCCAGAGAAGGCACCAAACAGTCTGCGGCCCCCCACAGCAGCCCCCGTCCAGACCTGCACAAGTCCAATCACTCCAGTGTCTTGTAATTCTTTAAAAGCCCAACCGCTGTGGGCTCAGACATGTTTGTGCCTGCCATTAATGGGAGGCAAACCTTTTCACTTTGGTCGTTTAATCTTCCCTCCCACCACCACCTTTCTACACAACATCCCACGAAACAACCCAGGGAAAGGACCTGCGATCACTGGAGGATTAAAAAACAATAAATGTTGGGGAGTTCTTTCCATTTCCTTTGTGGTCCTACTTCCATAATACATAAGTCACTTTCAAGGACATCACAGTAAAGTGATCGAGTCATTTCCAGCCTTAAACTACTGATATATATTTTATATGTAAGACTTGTCCTGTTGAAGTGATGCCCGAGTATTTTATACCGTATAAAATATTCCTCTCCATTCTTTGTTAATCTGGCTTTGACGTTTGGACTCACAGAACCTGAATGCTATGGATTTTTGACGTTCCACCTGAGACGTTAGCAACGCATTCACCAGGCGTTATCAGAAGTACTACAATAGTTGATAATTACGAGGCGTTTAAATCGTGAACACACACTGCGAAATCCAACAGGTGATAGAACCGCTTTGTGTTCCGGCGGTAAACGGCGGTAAACTGGGTCAGAGCTCGCGGTTTTACAGAGTTGCTAATTAGAGCGATTATCTCAGCGTGCGAAAGCCTTTTTACGCCGAAAGTTCTGATGACTTATCGTGAGTGAAGGGTGGATCACGCTGTGAGGAATGGGCAAATACCGCGGCCCCTAATCTGTGCCTCATTTGCTGCAGTTCGCGGATGTTTGCGCTAACCTCACACGGTGAAGTTGCGATCGCCCAGCTTGAGGTTCACAGCACTCCAGCTGTAGCGCGGAGCAGCGCCGGGTCATGTGGGGATGCCATCAATTAAAGCCATGTGCTCAACGGAAGCGCCTCTCTCAAATGCAATAAAACAATTTTATAGGCCTCCGCTGCCCGCATTCTTTTTCTCCACTTTCGTCTCTTTGACAAAATGTCCTCGCCCCAGTCAGAGCATAACTCCGGGCTTGGTGACAGGTTCAGGATTATGACAGTGGAGAGGAGGAGTACAGGGAGGGGGAGCGAGGAGGGTGGGGGTAACTACTCGGCTCCTCAAAGTCATCATGGCGTCCACAGATCACAGAGTATCCTCGCCTTTACTCTTCTTGGCAGACAGACACTATGAAACGGCCCTGCATGCTGATCAGTAGTGGGAGAGATGAAGGAGGATGGATGTCAAAGAGAAGGGATGGTGTGGTCCAGACCCTGGGAGAAAAACGCCACCTGATGCCGTGGCAGCGACACAGCACAGGCGCCTGAGTCTCCTGCTCAATAGTTGCTCACATTAACAGAGCGATGGGACTGGAGCCTGAGCTGAGCTTTTCATCAGCGTCTGCCTTTACACCTCAGCTGCTCAAGTCTGATGTCTGGTCTATTCTGGAAAATGAAACTGCTGCTCTGACAAGTCAGGACATGTTTAACTGAGTCTGCTGGAATGTTCCACCAACAACTGTTGGGAAAATTAAACATTCCTTAAAATATAATATAATTATTGTTGCAATGGTCTTAGTTTTGGCCCAGTGGGAATGTCCTAACCTCAGGGGTTACCTCCTGGACAAATTTGATCCCAGTTAGGGCAGTGGGTGCACCACCCAAGAAGGTATGTGTGATTTGGGTGGTAGTTGTGGAGACTACTTCACCCGTGATCTGGCTAAGTGGCTAAGCTGTCAATAATAATAATCATCTTAATAATAATCCCATGACAACAATAACGTTAATAATGGCAACCACCCATCTGGAGGTACGTGTGGTGCATTGTGATTTGGGTGGCAGTTGTGGAGACTACTCCACCCGCTATCCAGTTGTGGCTAAGTGGCTAAGCTAGCAATAATAATGATAATCATAGTAATAATCCATGACAACAATAACGTTAATAATGGTAACCACTTATCTGAAGGTACGTGTGGTGCAGTGTGATTTGGTTGGCAGTTGTGGAGACTACTCCACCCATGACCTGGTTATGGCTAATTAGCTAAGCTGCCAATAATAATAATAATCCATGACAACAATAACATAAATAATGGCAACCACCCGTCTGAAGGTACGTGTGGTGCAGTGTGATTTGGGTGGCAGTTGTGGAGACTACTCCACCTGCTATCCCGTTGTGGCTAAGTGGCTAAGCTAGCAATAATAATAATAACCCATGACAACAATAACGTAAATAATGGCAAGCCCCCATCTGAAGGTACGTGTGGTGCAGTGTGATTTGGGTGGCAGTTGTGGAAACTACTCCAGCTAAGCTGCCAATAATAATAATAATCCATGACAACAATAACATAAATAATGGCAACCACCCGTCTGAAGGTACGTGTGGTGCAGTGTGATTTGGGGGGCAGTTGTGGAGACTACTCCACCCATGACCTGGTTATGGCTAATTAGCTAAGCTGCCAATAATAATAATAATCCATGACAACAATAACATAAATAATGGCAACCACCCGTCTGAAGGTACGTGTGGTGCAGTGTGATTTGGGTGGCAGTTGTGGAGACTACTCCACCCGCTATCTCGTTTTGGCTAAGTGGCTAAGCTAGCAATAATAATAATAATCCCTGACAACAGTAACGTAAATAATGGCAACCACCCGTCTGAAGGTATGTGTGGTGCAGTGTGATTTGGGTGGCAGTTGTGGAAACTACTCCACCGGCTATCCGGTTGTGGCTAAGTGGCTAAACTGCCAATTATAATAATCATCATAATAGTAATCCTATGACGACAATAAAGTTAATAATGGTAACCACTAGGGGTGTGAATCTTCACTCAAGTAACAATCCGATTCAAATTCCGATCCACGGGCTACGATCCGATTCAGGAACGATTCATAAAAAATATTAAACGATCGATCCGATTCAGTTCGGATGGATTCAATAAAAATTTGCAACTTTTAAAAGGGGAAAATTCAATTTTATTAACATATAATTACACATGGTTAAATAAAAAAGAATTAGCCAAGGGCTAGTTTTCATCTGAGCATAACACCACGTAACTTCTTGTGGGCTCTCCACCCATAAGAAGTCGAACAGTACAGAACAATGTGATTTGGGTGCCTGTCGTGGAGACTGCCCCTGCAGCCCAGTCACGTATAGGCAGATGAAGATGATCTAGATTTTCATCTAATTTAATCTGCGCAGCCATTGAAATTGTGTTCAATTTGTTGGTTTTCTGTGTAAAATATTTTACCAAAATATATATTTTAGTTTTGTATTGACGAGGTCAGCAGCACCTACATTACCCAGGCGTCGTGTTTTCCCCTGCATCGTGATGCCTTCACTGTGGTCGTCATTGTGTGAAATCCACACTGTTGTGTTGTGTTCACTTTATGACTGAGTCACTAAGACTTTATTAGCTCTGCCACCTGTCCATCCAAGCATTCAGCCACACAGCCAATCAGAGATCGGTTCAATAATGAAGACACAGGTCAGTAACTCTGCTTGTTGTTCCACCACCTCAACAAAACTATAATATCTAATAAATATTTATTAGCAACATTACTGTGCAGAGGGACACGGTGGACACAGTGGTCAGTGGTCGGGTTTTTTACTGTTGGGGGGAAAAATCCATTGTTTCACTTCACCTTGTTCTAACAGATGTTGTTTATACTGTGAAAAATTCTGGTATTGACCCGACTTGTTCACATGCATCTCCTAGATTCTGCAGATTCTGGCAATCTGCATGTTCCAGAAACTAGATTTGTTCCAGAAAATCCAGAATATCTCCATGTAATCTGGTTGGTTTCCCCATAAACACCTCAGACTGAAGGTTGGTAGCATCAAGTCTTCAACTCAACATGACAATTTACAGAGACGGAATTTGGAGACGTCCAAGTGACGCCTGGTTTTCGTGACGTACTGTACGAAAGTCATTGTTTTTATTAAACACAACCCTGTGTATTTTATTTTGGAGGAAAACGACTTGTGACTACGAAATATAAAACTGTACAATCAGTAAGTCAGGCGTCATGTCGGCGTTCTGAGGCGATCTGCAGTCGTCGACCTGACAGGACTGTGGCGTCATGTGACTGGCGTTCGCCCCAACAGTCAGATTTTGAGTAAAACATCAAATGTCACGATGTTCTCTG
The DNA here is from genome assembly GCA_016785265.1 of Paraplagusia blochii. Lineage (NCBI taxonomy): Eukaryota > Metazoa > Chordata > Actinopteri > Pleuronectiformes > Cynoglossidae > Paraplagusia > Paraplagusia blochii. The sequence continues at coordinate 37,619 of JAFBJS010000379.1, read as the reverse complement.
CGTTTCGTTGACTGGATGACGTGAATTCTCCCAGTTACACTTGATTCCTCGCTCAGATCTTTGACAAGAACCTGACTTTATTTTGAAACCTTCTTCCATCTGTCTGTGTGGTGCCACCCGGGTCCCCGCTGTGGAGTTCGTCTGTCTGTGGGTCTGTTCCTGTCTGCACCCGTCAACCTTCTGACTGGTCACCTCCAGAGTTCTTTTTCAACCTGCTCTTCTTTTTTCTGTCTTTTCTCGATGTTTTCACTGTTTCTGTCCCAGATGGATTAACATATACTTCACATTTCACAGTCTCCCTGCAACAAAAGGCCGTATTTACATAGTTTCCCTGCATGCAACCCCCCCACCCCAACCCCAAAGGTCAGTACACACCTGAATGGTCTGCTCTGGTGTGTTTGCATGGCATTGTAGCCCAGGTGTTGTTGTCAGATTACAGTGTCTTTACGCAGGCGGAGAAAAGGCCTGTAATCATGTTAGCTGCATAAGTGACACAGCTCTTCAAAATCACACTCATTGTCAACAGTGAGGACGAATCATCGCTGACAAACACAGGCCTGTGTCCCTGTGGGTAAACGTGATGGAATTGCAGCCTCCAGGTTTAAAAACAATGAAGCAGCGGGAAGTATGAGGATGAGGATGGACACATGTCGTTCAGACACAATTCAGATCTTTCAGTTTTTTTTTCACGTTTGCCAGTTCTTGAATTTCGAGGACAGACATGGACATATGTCCTATAGGCTATTGAACAATGTATGTGTTGTACGTGATGTGGAGCAATGTTCTCTAAGATGTGAATGACTTTGACATTGGCTGAAGAGTTTCTTTTTGGATAAAAGCAACATCTTTGTCATTTTCTATACAAACTCTAACTCTGTATGTCTGTCCGTCTGTCTGTCTGTCTGTCTGTCTGTCTGTCTGTCCGTCTGTCTGTCTGTCTTACTGTCCGCCTGGATCTCTGCCTTACTGTCTCTCTGTCTATATGTATATATATATATATCTGTCTGTGTGTCTGTCTGTCCGTCCGTCTCTCTATTTGCCTGTTTGTCCATCAATCTAATCTGTCTCTCTGTCTGTCTTACTGTCCATCTAGTTGTCTGCCTTACTGCCCCACTGTCTATATGTATATCTGTCTGTCTTTCTATCTGCCTGGTTGTCCGTCCATCAATCTAATCTAGTCTGTCTGCCTGTCTGTTTATCTATCTGTCTACCTTTCTAACTATCTGTCTGTCTGTCATCCGTCTCACTGTCCGCCTTACTGTCTGTCTTTCTATCTGTATCTCTCTCCATCTGTCTGTCGTCTTTACTGTCCATATGTCTGCCTGTCTGTCTGTCTGTCTGTCTGTCTGTCTGCTTGTCTGTCTGTACATCAATCTGTCTGTCTACCTACCTTACTGTCTATTTTTCTACCTGTCTGTCCATCTGTCTGCCTGTCTGTCTAAGATATAAAACAAATATTATTTATATTATTGTTATTAATATTGTTGTTGTTGTTATTGTTATTATTACTTTTGTCGTTGTTATCATTCAGTCCAGTTCATTGATCTACTCTTTCTCTTTGATGTCATTCTTTACGTTGTCTCTGAAAACCTTGATCAACCTTCACTCTCTGTCTCCTGTAGCTCTTCTTCCTCATCTACGCAGATTGAAAAAAAATCAAACCTCGAACTCAACCCTGTCGTCAAACTCTGTTGATTTCATTTTTTAATATATTTATCATCAGTGTCTCCGGTCTATTCTGCAGCTTTAGGTCCTGTATCTCCAGCCCCAAAGTTAAGAAGAACCCGAGATGTTCAGTCCCACAAAGCTTATTAGAAATGTTGTTTATAGAGGCTTTAGCAGAGTCCTGCGCTCTATCTTTGAGGAACTACATGCACTCCAGTAAAGTGAGCCTATTTACAAACTCTACGCAGTCCCACAGGCCCAGAAGAGCTTTGTAGTTGCTGGAAGGAGATAAAACTTTGGTTGGAATTTTCACTAAATACAAAGTGTTCTCGTATAAATGCATGAATGTGCATATGACCCAGAGTTATCAACCAGGAACCAGGCTGGAGCAGGGATTTAAGATAACACACAAAAAAAAAAAATACAAATCAGCTTACTCCCAATAACACAAAGAACTCTGCTGAATATAAAGAGTCACTGTCAGCACTTCCTGAGAGGCAGAAGGAGCCGGAGATGAAGCCCAGTCACAGTGTAAATCATAGATCAGTTCATTAGGAGAATGATGGATGAAGGGTGGTGTCTGAACTTCACTGAGGAGCCTGGAGGAACCTCACTCTTTCTACAAACCACTTCTTCTTCTCTTCCCCCAGCTTTTTTTTTTTCAGGTGTTGCCACAGCGTTCTCTCCATCTTCTACTCTGACTCCAACTACCTCCATGTCCTCCCACACTGCATTCATCAATCTCCTCTTTGTCTCCTACCTGTTAGCTCCATCTCTAGGATCATTCTTCTACCAATGTATCCACTGTCCCTCCTCTGAACATGTCCAAACCATCTCAATCTGTCTTCTCTAGCTTTTTCTCCAAACCTTCCTGTCTGTGTTGTCCCTCTAATGTCCTCCTTCCTGATCCTGTCCATCCTTGTCTCTACTGAAGAGAACCTCAGCATCTCTAACTCCTCCACCTTCATCCAGCACGATCCATGAATCACGTTAGGTTTCCATGTTAGCTTAAACACCTACTCTCTCCGTTCTTCTCTTCTGAGGGAGTTTCTTTTTTTCTTCATTAAAGTAGTAAAGGTTTTTTCATGAAGAAAAAAAAAAGTTTATGTGATACTTTTTTCCTCTGTGCTGAACAGTTAATTCTCAACTCAGTGACATTTTCACTGCCTTCACAGTGACTGAAACACAGTGGAAAAATGATTACCCACCAAAATTAATAATTAAATATTTTATGTAACGTACTGGGAACATTTGATGAGAGTCAGAGCAGACTGTAGGACGTGGACCAGGGTCACGAGGCTTCAATTCTCTACAGCTTCACATCGTATATATATATATATCTTTTTTGTAAAATACATGGCCAAACATCTTTTTTTTATTTACTAAAAAATTGTGTATATATATTTATATATGTATGATTTTTTAGTTAATATAAACATTTTTTATT
>JAFBJS010000379.1:0-17228 GCA_016785265.1 Paraplagusia blochii | reverse complement strand
AGGCGGAGAAGGAGGGATGGAGGACAGGAGGAGATGGAAATTGTTGACTCACTGTGGCAACCCATGAAAAAAGGGACAAGCTGAAAGAAGAAGAAAGAAGAAGTCATGCTACGTGCTAGTATAATAATAAAAAAATAAATCTTTATTAGTTTTACTGAACAGTTTTCAATCTGAAACATGCTTAAAAAAAAATAAAACACTATGAGCAAGGTCATGCATGTCACTTAAGATTCCACTGAGGCGCGGCCGTCACACAGCCAGTGCAGACAAATATTGGTTTTGTGTCAAAAAGCTACTTGAAAGTTGGATGTGATAATCTTTCTGCTAATGGCCTGGCAAAGGCCTCCTTATTATTCCGGCCCCGGTCTCTGGTCTCTCTCTACTGAGGGTTTCTCCACAAGGTTAATTAGTGGATGGTCCCCTGAGGTTCTCCACGAGATGTAGGCTTAGGATAGCTGAGGTGCTTCTACACAAACAAGGTTAATGGAGCCTCAGATATGGCTCAGCTGCTTCTTTCTCACACATGCGTATGGAGAGCGCTGCTGCGACGCAGTTATTTATCAGCCTTTAAGGCGAAACGGGAGGCAGCTTTGGGAGTTTGAACTGTAGGTGTTAGCTATTGAGATGACATTCACATCTGCCTGCGGTCATTGCATTATTTAAGTCATACCTTCAGCTGCCAATAGGAAATGGCGCTATGGTAAGCAAGCAAGCAACTTCCATTTCCAGCGATATTACGTGTTCCAGGCCCAGAAGTTCAATCATCGTATGTCATTGTGCAGCAACGGCAACAACAGAAAACATTTTTGCTACTAAAAAATTCACTCTTATGTCATTTCCTGGGAAAACCATTTCAGGACCTCTCATCCATCAGTGAGTGCGCAAGCTAGCAGGCTTTGTAATGTAGGCAATAAGGCGCCATTGAGTTAATCTTAGATGTATTCGTCATTACGTCCTGTCGGAAAAAAAAGAAAAATAGCGAAAGTGAGACGCAGAGGGAAAGAAACCAAGGGTTTAAATAAACAAGGGCCACTGGTAGGTCACACACACAGTTGCACCAATGATTTTTATCCATCACACTTGTGCGTCTCACCTTTGAATAAAGTCAGCCTTCACTCCTCTGCTGGGGCGGATGATTGAGCACAACACACCTTGGTCTTCACACTCCGTATTCCCACAACCCTCTTGCCCCCTTTCCACCTTCCACCTGACCTCCATCAGGACCAGGATGATTTATCACACCAATACCCCGGTCAGTACCAGCCCTGATTACTTTGATTTCTCCATTGACATTTCCTGCCGTTCCGACTCCATGCATTTTTCATGCATTTCAACAGATTAGCGAACATGCAACCGGCGATGGTTTTGGTGAGGACGCCTCTGCGGTATATTCAGGAGCAGTAAGTGCAGAAATCATGTTTACTTCCTGATATGCGCTCCTCGCCAAATTGATGCACATCAATATTTAAGCAGCCCACTTCAGGTTTTTGATTACAGAGAGCATTGAGCAGCAGTATCAATTCAGTAAACACAAAGAGTTTGAAGAGAACTGTTAGTTTTCACAGAGATAATGTACAAATAAAACCAAATTGAGGCCTTTATGCTGTATATAGGTTTATAAAGACAGACAGGCAGACAGACAGACAGACAGACGGATCTATTTACTCACATCATATACCAAGTCCATCTGTTGTTTTTATGTTTCGTTCATTTATCTCCAAATATTCTCTGGGTCATTTCATTTTATGTCTTTCTGTTGTGATTTTACACTAAAGCTCAGAAATCTTCAGCTCTGTCATTTTATGAACTCTTCGCAGAGGTGATAGATAGATAGGTAGGTAGGTAGATAGATAGGTAGGTAGATAGATAGATAGATAGATAGATGATGAATAGATGGGTGGCTGGTTGACTAGGTAGGTGAGTAGGTAGACAGACAGACAGACGGATTGATGGACGGATGGACAGACAGACAGAGAGATAGATAGGAGGATGGGTGGCTGGACGTTGGTTGGATGGATGATGGATAGATAGGCGGCTGGTTGGACAGACAGACAGACAGATAGATAGATAGATAGATAGATAGACAGATAGGTAGGTAGGTTGGATGGATGGATGGATGGATGATGGGTGGCTGGTTGGATAGGTAGATGTGTAGGTAGACGGACAGACAGACAGACAGATGGATGGATGGATGGATGATGGATAGATAGGCGGCTGGTTGGACAGACAGACAGACAGACAGACAGATAGATAGATAGATAGATAGATAGATAGATAGATAGACAGATAGGTAGGTAGGTAGGTTGGATGGATGGATGGATGGATGATGGGTGGCTGGTTGGATTGGTAGGTGTGTAGGTAGACGGACAGACAGACAGACAGGTGGATGGATGGATGGATGGATGGATGGATGGATGATGGATAGATAGGGGGCTGGTTGGACAGACAGAAAGACAGACAGACAGATAGATAGATAGATAGATCTTCAAAGTTTGACTCCATCCTTCTTCCTGACTTTAGAGGCAGCACCTCTCACCTCTCACCTTCTCCTGTGAAGGAACGTTGTTCCCCATCTCTCCTCCCCACCATGTCCAACCTCCTTTCTCATCCTGTGGTGTCCTTCCATAGAATTCACATCCATAGCGTGTCCATGCACGGGTGTGTTTATCAGGTTCAGTTTTTTGGTTTTGTTTTCTTTATGAATTTGCTGCTCTCCCATGCAGGGAGCTTCTCTGTGTGAGACTGAAGCCTAAAATAAAACCAGGGACATCTATTGAAGCCAGCATTTCAATGTCACCTCTCAGTGCGGTTAAAGTTTGTCAGCTTCAGATTTGGTGTGTATTTCATCATACCTCTCTGCAGTGCAGGAAGAAAAGAACAACAACTTTAAATGCACATCATCTGCATCTCCTGGACCTGAAGTCTTCCACATCCATGCAGGTTTAGATCATGACCAGCTCAGCACTTTTCATAAATGTGTCTCTAATGTCGTAATTTAGCACCGCGTTTCTCCGAGCTAGTTATTTCCACCAAGGGAATCGCTACAAAACCTGCAGGAACGTCATCTACAAACACACACACACACACACACACACTTCGAACCAACACTTCACAAGCTCTGTTTGATGCATCTGTCTCCAAGCATGGAGACCCATGGTCTATGCTGTTCCACAACACATTAATGGAGGGCCTCCAGCTGAGTACAGCTGACAGACATCTGGAGGAGAGCGATAGCTCAGATGTGGCAGCTCCTGTCGCTGTATTGATTCGCACTTCAACGCTGACATTCAGAGCAGACACAAGTGAGGCGTTGGCAATCTTGTGTTCTTGGGCTGTTATGGATTTACGCTGTAGAAAAGTAAAAGTTATTGCAAGGGAAGCTGAGGTATGTCAGTCAGTGCTGGAGGGAAAATTCTACCCGGCTTCTCTTCCTGGGTGAAAGTGTTTGCTGTGTCATAATCTGGTCAAACTTTAGAGGCAAGTGCTGTAACAACACCCTGCGTGGCTGTTCCGTAGCGCGATGGTTATTCCATCTGCTTACACATCTGCCTCGCGTGCATGACGTCCTGGGTTTGAGTCCTGAAGGAATCACACGCGTGGCGCCCCCTAGGGACAGCCTGTTGCAGAAGAACAGCTGTTAAAACACCAATCTTGATGGATAGTATTCCTCCTATGTCTATATATGAAAAAGTGACACTGACTTTGAGTCTCACACACACCTGTTTCTGTATTCAGTGTTTTTATGACGATTATAGATAGGTAGGTAGGTAGGTAGGTCCAACCTCCTTTCCTCCGTTGCCTAATTGTGTCCAACCAATATTTAGAAAGTTGTGTCTCTACTCTGTCCCTCTCTCTGGCTATTCTTTCTATCTTCTCTCCTTCCTGTCTCGATCTAGGACCACAAATTCTAAATTTATTCATCATATGTCTAAACTTGGGGTCTCAAACTCGCGGCCCGTGGGCCATTTGTGGCCCGTAGAATGATATTTTGCGGCCCACACCTTGAGGGGAATGTTGAATTTATAACAATATTTTATAGATTTGTTCTCCACATTTTATGGTAAATCCTATTGTTCTTAAAACCCTGATTCTCAGTCTGGTTCTGGTTCTGGTCCAGTGTTGTATCACACAGAATCTATGGGAAACCTATTTGAGTTACAGATAAAACAGTTTTATTTTCTGTGTCTCTTCCACTTCCACAAGAATCCGTGAATCCGTGATTGTTTTTTAATGCATCATGGGAGCAGTTACTCTCCATACAATCCCTCAGTTTAGATGTTAATAGAAGGTCTGAAGATACTGACACCATAGACAAGAGGGTTAGAGAGGTGGGTTGTAGATCTGACAGTGTGATCTACAATCAGACTCAGTGAGTCAGTTTCCAGCTGTGAGACCTGTGGGTTGTTGGCCAGACACCCCACTGCTATTGAAGTGTGAGGTTGGGGATGGCTAACCACAGGGCCTGCTGGGAGCTGTGGTCCTTGGTCTCTGGCTTTCTGACAACACGCTGTTATGCAGCGAGTAAACTGATAATAGATTGTGAAGAGAAACCCACAAATGAGTTGTTCTGCCTCTGCATTGGCGCATAATCAGAGTGAGCTGATGAGCTGAGGGAGGAAATTATGTCACGTGTGAAGCAGTGACCTGCAAGATTGGGATAAGATTGGGAATAACTAGGGAAGGAAGGAATAAAAACTCCTTGTCGTGATCCACACCACAACAGAAATGTGCATTTAAACCAGTGCTTCTCAAATAGTGGGGCGGGCCCCCACGGGGGGTGTGCTGTACAATGCTGGGGGGGCGCGTGTGACCCTGGGGAATATGTTTTTTTTTTTGTTTTTTTTTTGTCGTACTACATTAAGGTGTAATTACACATCCACTCCACTAGTTGGCAGAGGCTCATTACCCATTGTGCGCAGCGAGTTGAACTATATATATATATTTTGAAGATTCATCGTTTGTTTAAACTAAGATCAATGGGCGTTTAAAAGTAATGTATAAAACCTAATATCTTACATTTTTAATACCCGTTCTTACGCCCTCTAGTGGGGAAAAACATTATTATCATAACAGGGAAAAGGCAGATGTTTAATGATTATATAATTTAATTATTTAATTTGGACAAGGTTGGTGGGCATTAAAAAGCTCAACAGGCCGCATCCGGCCCCCAGGCCATAGTTTGCCTATGCTTTAATTAGAGGTTAACCCTGAGGCAAAATCATGAAAGGTTTTCCTTATTCGTGATAGGGAAGAAGTATCAATCTCTATCAAGGGTAGAAGTATCAAGTATCAAAAAAAAAATAAGATTTCAGATTTGCTGCTCAGGTTGTTGGCTTTCTTTCTATTCCAAAATTGTGTTTTTTGTCAGTTCTCCTTAAGGCAACACAAGCCGAGTCGATTTTCTTTTTCAATTCACAGTCATACTGTACCCCCCAGATTAGATGTTAAATCATTCATAGATCCCAAAGGCGTCACCAATTTTTTGGGAAGAATTGTAGCAGGACTGTGGTCACAACTAAGAAGGAGAAAAAAAAATGTTCTACAAGACGGTACAACCTACCAAATGAGGAAAGTTGAATTTCATTTGTAAAGGCCATTGATATTCTGACAGTCTCTTCGGAATATCAGTTGCCTCATGGAGAACAGGGCCGCGAGTGAAACAAGAAAATGCTCAACAAAGTCATATTTATTCATCCTGTTGCTGCCTGGCTCTTGTTTGGTCTTGGAGACTTGACTTGAGTTGAGTCACTCTTCACTGACAAAAAGCAACAATGGCAGGATTTTCATGCATTCAGCAGGATTTGTTGGCGTATTGAAATAAGGTGCCCGTGCAGCACTTTTCCCTTCATTCATGTTCTCACTGTGTTTACATTAAAAGGCGACCAGTGCATATTTTTTCTTGGTGGGATGTGAATCAGCAGCAGTCAGAAAAAAAAGGTTGAAAGGAGTGAAAATGTAAATAAACATAGGGAACATGAGGAAATAATTATTTTGGTTCATAACTTACATTCCTAGTCCAATTCTGTAATGATTCCAACCATTATTATCATGTGTCCCATCTTTAAACTTAATTAATATGAGAAAAACAGGACACTTCAATGTGTAAGAGTCCATTTCATGGACATAATCATTCGTCTGTCCTGTGTCTTTGGTCGAAATTAGTTTCCACTTCTTCGTCAGACAAAAACTGTCCTTCTGCTCAGCGACACATATGTACACCCCACATTTGGTGACACATCTGGAAGGTGCGACATTTCCATAGCAACTAGTCTGACACAACAACAATGGATTCTGCTGCGATATAGGGTTTGGAGACGGACGCTCTAACTTCTGAGTGTAATGATCCCACATATGGCCTCTGTGAGTGTCAATATTAATGAAGATCTATACTTTGTGCCAAGAAAAAAAATATTTTTCACAAAAGTGTTTTATCTGACTTGGTGGATGTAGGATTTTCCCACAATTTTGTGATTGTTGGCTTTCGTCCTGCAACTTAAGTCACGTGGTCAAAGGTTATGTGATGAAAACGCGTGGGAAAATCTAACTAATAAACATGTAAGCAACGTAGCGTGCTGCTGTACCGCGACGCGTGTGCGTGTGAGACTGTTTATTGCCCATAAGGCAAGAAGACCCGCCCGCCTTTCTGATTGGCTTGGCCTGAAACGTTAACCTATGTCAACCAATCATGGCTCCTTTGCAACGCATTGGTTCTTTCACTCATGACTCATGTCTTTCACTCATGACTGACAGGCAGCAGACAGGCTCCACCTCCACACAGTCCTCTCTCCGTAGCCGCGAGAAACCGTCCATTTGGCCACAGATAGTAACGAGTAACGAGCACCTTTACACCACAGTAACAATAACGGCGTCTCTGACTAGGAAAGGATAACGCGTTACGATATTAGTTATCGAGAAAAGTAGTTTTGTTGCGTAACGGCATTACAAGTCCCAACACTGATGATCGTACAGTGTGATCGGCCCAATCGCAACTGAATGTCGGATCGCACAGTGTGAGAACATCAGTCGGGAGCCTTGAACTGATAACCCTGCAATTCTCTCGTCAGTGTAAGCAGCAAATGGCTGCTACGATAAGAAATATTAAGACAGTGTATTAATAATAATGCTTTGTTATGTTTTACGTTTTACTGGGAAATAATAATTGGAAATTAGTTCTCAGCACTGGGAGCTGAAAAGTAATATAAAAATAAATAATTGCCATATAGTGTTGACATGCAGTTTCACGTTACTGTATATCATGTATCATATGACATGAATAGCAGTAGTGACATCATCGTAGTACATGCAGCTCATATGAGTTTGAGACGTCTAACGAGCCTGAGTTTTGGAGGTGTTTTTTTTCTTCCTTTTGGTAAGACTGTAATTACGATGGACAGGAGTAGGAATTGGCATGTCAGAAGAACCTGGGTTGAGTAGCTCGGAAATTTATGCACGTTAGTTTCAGTGGAGATTGTTTGGACATGAGCTCACCAAAGACGGTGGATGAAGCAGACGGAGGATGAAGGAGACGGAGAGAAAAGAAAAAGGAGATTTTTAATGGTTGACATAAAATTTGTCAGTGGAAAATAAAAGTTGAAGAGGAGATACTGAAATGACACAAATGCAATGTTAAACAAGAAAATAACATTTTTATTACAAACCACTATTTAAGTAGCTGCGACGATAAACACTTTCATGCACATTCATGCATTAAGCAGCCACTTCATAAAATGCTTAAATCTTGATGGCGTGGTAGCATAAAAAGGATTCTGTCTTATTTTATTAGGAAAATATCAAAACACACAAATCACAGGAGGATTTAAAAAGGAATAGAACCCTCGATCCCTTTGTTTCAATGTTAAATGTTAGAGAGCTTGGTCTCCTCTACTCACCCTGCTGATATTCATGGTTTCTAGGTGATCATCTGACTCCCTCTCTGTCTCTCTGGCTTATCCCTGTGTCATAATCACTGCTCTTTATGATTGGGTTGCCCTCCGTGCCCTGTTGAGATGTGGCGTGTAATGAGGGCTCTGGAGGAATCTGCCAGTCGGCTATTTAGCTATTCAGACAAGATCATCTCGCACATCCCACGCTCTCAAACTTGTCTTCGTACCATGGCTCTCAGCTGCTCAGAGTGATCTCTGTCCTGTTCACAAGGTCAAACACTGCAGCCACTCACATGTTAAAAATCTATGCGCATATATATATATATATATATATATATATATATATGTATATGTGTCAGGAATGATTTGTGAAAGAAGAGAGTCAGCTAAGGTGAAAGGAAAGGTTTACAGGACAGTTGTGAGACCAGCCATGATGGATGAATTAGAGACACTAGGAATAGACAGAAGACAGGAGACAGAGCTGAAGGTGGAGGAGTTAAAGATGCTAAGGTTCTCTTTAGGGCTGACTAGGATGGACAGGATTAAGACTGAGGTGATTAGAGGGACAACACAGACAGGAAGGTTTGGAGAAAAAGCTAGAGAAGACAGATTGAGATGGTTTGGACATGTTCAGAGGAGGGACAGTGGAGACATTGGTAGAAGAATGATCCTACAGATGGAGCTAGGAGACAAAGAGGGAGATAGATAGATGCAGTGTGGGAGGACATGGAGGTAGGTGGAATCAGAGTAGAAGATGGAGAGGACAGGGAGACATGGGAATGCTGATTCTCTGTGGCGTGTGGCAAAGCAGTCTCTAAAAAAAGGGCCGCTATATTTATATGTGTTTGTGAGTGTGTGTGTATTTACATATATATGAACATATATATATGAATGTATGTATGTACATATGTAGTTTTAAATTAGGCACTCATGTGTTTACCAACAGGGTGGAAAGTCATGGAAATATAACGTTTTATTTTCTAAATACACAACGACTTACTTTGTTAAATCAAATACATATTCTGAGAGAATTACGACAATAAAATAAGTCTTTAAGGGATCAGTTGGAAACGTCTAAACACACATTATCATTCACAAATAACTCACCGATGGTTAAATCGGACTTTGGATTAGCAGTGAACTTGGGACTTTAAACAGAAACGTTAACTTGTGACGTGTTAATTTCTCTCCTCCTGGCACCGCCCATTTTCTGCCTTTCGACCAATGAATGGATGCGTATTTACCAACACATGCTTGCGACGTCACCGCGTTTCTTTCTTCGTTTCCGTGCCAACATGGCGACATCCATGGCATCTCAGGCTGCAGCTAAAGGACTGAGGACTGCTTCCTTCAAACGCCTGTTTCTGGACAGAGTCAAGGTACTTTCGTCTGTCCGCTTATACGACAACACTACCTGTCAAGCGGTGCCGTCCGTGCTGCAGTTCCATGTCGGTTCTCGTTGAGCTCAGGAGGTTAAGATAGCTGCTAGGCTATCCTTAGCATATGTGAGAGTTTTGACAGTTTAAAGTTTGCAAAGGACAGCAGTGCTCCTGTTGGTGACTTGACGTCACTCTTTAGTACACAAAAGTGTCCTGTCACAGCATTAATTTTAGCTATAAAGCTATTTAGAACACTTAAAATAAGCTTAAATCAATAAGAAATATAGCAACATTTTTACAAATCATCAGTTTATAATCTTCTGTCAGAGATTATGTATTAATATATTAATGTATAAGTCACGATTACTCAGTGTCACACTAACACTATGAGTGTGATGCAACTCATCATATAAGGTAGGGGTCTCAAACTCAAATAAGTGAAGGGCCACATCAGCTTTTTATTGTTCATGAAAGAAAGAATTCCATATAAAATTATTTTTTATAGATTCTGTGTAGACATTGAACCACAAGGTGACTGTGGATCAGGGTTTTGAGAACTTTATCATTTACCATAAAATGTGGAGAACATATCTATAAAGTATCATAAATTCATCTTTCACATCAAGATGAGGGCCGCAAAATATTGTCCCATGGGCCACAAATGGCCCTCGAGCTGTGAGTTTGAGACCCTTGATCTAAGGAAAGTGGTGGTCTGGAGGCTAATGATCTTTGCTACTTATACATGTTACAGGGAGTAACAGTAATTAAATAGTCAATCCATAGTATTTACTTTATGACCACTGATAAGTTTCCCGTCATCCATAGAACAAGGTTAACCAGATGTGCCTTGCTCCTGTGCTGCATTCATTCATACTCATATCCTGGGACAGGATACAAACAGAGGAATTGTACCTTTGGTCTTGAGTAGTAGTCTGTGTTGAATGTAAGTCACATGACTACTCAACATTTGGACTTTACCTATCTCACTTCTGTCGATTATCATGCCTGCTGTGCTGGACTGTGCTGAAAGTTAAATGACTAATCTGTACTTTTAAATACTGTTACTTTTCCAAGCATTTTGTTGCTGTGGTGTATTTTACATTTGCACATGTATATTTATACTCATCACAAAACTATATTTTTGAATTAAGAGCAGGGGTGCCTACACTTTTTTGTCTCTTGAGCTTCTTTTCAAATGACCTGGTTGAAGTGATCTACCTAGATTGAAAACTCTAAATATAATTATCTATACGAACGGGATGTCTAACTCTTATGTTGTATAATGTATATGTTATACTGTGTTTCTCAATACCTGTGTTTTCTCAATATGATTCTCACTTTAGCCCAGTTGCTAGCATCTTGAACTACAATTATATCTCTAGTTTTAATCAATTATTATAATTTTTTTTTTAATGTTGCCCAGGTTCTACTGGTGAAATGTTCCATAATGATACTAGGCAGACTAAACATACAGCAAAAATCTTATAAAATTATACAACATTATAAAATGTCTTTTATATTTGTATTAAAAACTTACCAAGTTACTTAAAATTTTCAACTACATTTATTTGGGTACCACGGGAAGCTTACATGACTTACTCCCTCCGAATGATATGAAAAAGCCTTTTTTATATGTACAACCATGAACTTGATGTGAACAGGATTGAAAGGTAATTTAAAACTAAGTGAAACCACTTTGCACAACTCAAACCTGGTGCACAAAGCACATAAAAATGGCAAATGGAGCACATTTAACCTATTATCTACATGGATCCCCACTGTTTCTTTGTCTACTAACAACTAAACCTATTATTAAACGTAGTAAAAGCCATATGTTTCACTTAAAAACTGAGGTCTAATGGGAATTAAATAGACTTCTTATTAGATTTGTATTTTCCACATGGAACAGTTTTTATACAATAACATAATAACATTTTAATATTGCAGCAGTAATAAAGTGAAAAATGGATGTGTCTCTAAATGGACCAATCATCAACAGTAACAACAGCAGCAGGTGGCTGTTTCACCATTAAATCAAACTGGGTCATATGCAACACAGACAACGTCTTTGGTGAAATTTCTCTGCTAACACTACCACAATGTACCTACAATATGGAGCTATATCTGCAGTATGTGAACAAATTAAATATGTATTAAAATGTTTTCTTTGTGCACTTTAAAGATGCGATAGTCTTATAGCCTCATATATTCATATATGCAGGACAACGGCACAGGAATTATAAAGTCAAATGTGTAAGATTTTTGAGACGTCATCTTTCCAACATGTAACAAAATATGTTGTCAGCAATTTAACCTTTTCCTCAGGTGTAAACTTTCTTTTTCAAAATTGTTTTTTTTCTACATGTAACATTTGGATAAAGTGATAGTTGTATATTTCTGTCTCAGAACTCTTTGCTTTATTAGCAATGGATGCAGTAGATCTCACAGACTAATGAGGTGTTATAATACAGTATATCATAACTTCATTTTAGCTTATATCTTTTGAAGATGGTGCACATTGTGGACGACAAATTATGGACTGGGAAATATTATGATAATGAGTTTTAGGGAATGTTATGTATAATGTATATTATTTTGTTCTCATTCTTTCACTCTTGTTTTGTGTCATAAATCAAATCACGTAAATACTTTTCTGCCTGGCCAGATAATCCGCAGGCTGTTTTTCACTGTCGCTCCACAGTACTGAATATGGAAACGTTTAGTTTTTTTTTTTATTTTTTTTTTTTTTGTAGTTCCTGCTTAGCAGTGAGCTAACGGTATTGGAGCCCAGCATGGTCTGAAGGAAAAGCTGGAACAAGGGGTGACTCAATGAGCTCAGTCCTGAATATTTTAGTGGGGAAGGTGGAGAGCACTCTGCTTGCAATGACTTCTTTTGCTGCAACTTCAAAAGATGGGCGGTTTCCCCATCTGTCTCAGCAAGAACACATTTACATTTCCTCCCCGTAAGGGATACTGGAGGACAGAGTTAGCTCTAACTGTATTTGAATACAGCTTCAACAAGGTTAATAGCAATTTCTGTAGCTGGTGAAATGCTTTGGCTTTTTTAATAATTTAGAAGCACTGCAGCCATTAGGAGACATTGGCAGCACCGAGAATGGAGGAAACACAATAGGTGAATGCATTGATGATGTAGTTGTGAGGGTGGCTTGTGAAAAATGTTGATGAAACTTTGGCGACTTTGTTGAAATTATGGTTTTAGACCAGGTATGGGCAAACTCAGGCCCGGGGGTCGGATGTGTCTTGTTGAGCTTATTAATGCGGTCCGCCAACCTTGTCCAAATTTAATAATTTATTTAAGTAATCATACTGCTTCTTCCTTTTCCCTGCAATAATGTGTTTTCCCAAATTATGATTTTAGACACCAGGAATTGGTAGAAGACGGAAGGCAGAGCTGGAGGTGGAGGAGATGAAGGAGCTGAGATTTTTTTTTAGGAGAGACAAGGATGAACAGGATCAGGAATGAGGTGATTAGAGGGACAACACAGACAGGAAGGTTTGGAGACAAAGCCAGAGAAGACAGATTGAGATGGTTTGGACATGTTCAGAGGAGGGACAGATACATTGGTAGAAGAATGATCCTAGAGATGGAGCTACCAGGTAGGAGACAAAAAGGAGATTGGTGGATGCAGTGAGGGAGGACATGGAGGTAGTTGGAGTCACAGATGAGGATACAGAGGACAGGGGGAGATGGAAATTGTAGACTAACTGTGGCAACCCCTGAAAAAAGGGAGAAGACAAAAGGAAAAGAAGAAGATGAAAAATATTCAAATAATCACCACTGAACCTAAGTCAGGGGTGGGCAAACTAAGGCCCGGGGGCCACATGCGGCCCATTGAGCCGTTTTATGCGGCCCGCCATCCCTGTCCAAATTAAATAATTTATTTATATTATAATTAAACTTCCGACTTTTCCCTACAATGCCTGCATTTCCCCAGTAGATGACATAATAGCGGCTATTAGAAATGTAGTATTTTGGGTTTGATACATGACTTTTACTTGCCATTTATCTTAGCTCACACGAACGCTCCATCTCTCTGCTCTTGACTCGGCCCCGTGTCCAATTTTAGGAGAAATTGTGGCCCGCAGGTCAAAAAGTTTGCCCACCCCTGACCTAAGTGGTCAAAGCCTGTTAACGGAAGTGATGAGAACATTATATTTATGTCTAAAGCACAGACGACGTTTTCAACATTTTCACAGTTTAGGAACTAAGTAGCAACTAGACAAGCACAGGAAAACATTTTTGTTTTTCCGTCTCTTTCATAGTGTAATATATCCTATTGAGTATCTCTGCATATTGAGTCTTATTAACTATGCTAATTACTAAAATCCCTATCTGTATAAACACAACAGTCAGGTTCTTCTTTCTTAAGCCTGTCTAGAGGAGATTAGACCAACCCTGCCTAAAGACCTGCCAATGATGCGAATCTTGCTGATCTAAATCCTGCAGCAACGCTCGACTGAGCTCGTCTCCGTCTGAGCTTCTCTGTTCTGTTCCTTGATCTATAACCAACAGATGCCATTTCACACTTCATACTTAAATGGTCTTGGTACGGCCTTTATTCTTATCACGCAGAACAAACATGCTGGATGTTTTCACTAATTAGACTAAATGCCATGACCTTATGCAAACTGTTTAGTGTAATCTATAGTGTGCGATCTTAAAACAACACTGGTCTACCTGGTCATTGCAAATTACAACTTTCCTCGTCTGTAAACAGAAATTATAGACAGAATTTTCCCAGTTCTGATACTGATGAGAAATGCTTTGTAAATGTCTCTAGATCAGTGCCCAATAGGTAGATCAAGATCTAGCTGTAAACATAAAAAAACGTTATAAAAACTAGAGATGGAATTCTATTTCAAGATTCTAATCACTGGGCTAGAGTGGGAATAATGTAGGTAGGAGTCAGACAGTAGGGAAAGATTATATAGGTAAATATATTTAGAGTTTTCAATCTAGGTCCAATAACACAATTACCACTGTCTTCTGATTTATTTAAGAACATAAAGTGACAAACGAAATGTACTGGAACCTCACTGAACTAGCAGAAAGGAACAACAAAGGAGAGCTAGCAAATGAAGACATTTAATGTTTGATGCTCATCTCACAAAATGACCTTGAAAAGAATACGCTCTTATTATGAAAATAATTAGTAGTACACAAAAACCTGTTTTAAAAATAACATATATATGTACATATATGTATATATGTGTGTGTATATATGTATACATGTATATATGTGTATATATATGTATATATGTATACATATATATATTTTTTATATATATATTTTTATTCTTTCATTTTCACTGAAATATTCAAACGTTAAAGATAAGATGGAATAAATTTTTGCCAACGGCACTTGAGTACATAATTAATTGAAGAAGAGCAGACTCGATGGCTTTCGGAATTAGCCCTCTAATGCTTCATGAGGCATGCACTTGCTCCACGGCTGGATTTAAGTGGGAATGTGCTTGTGATTCAAACTGGCCTGTTTATGCAGAAAATCCACATCAACTATGCTTCTCTGCCTCCTTTCGTCCTTTTCTGTGTCACCTCCATTACAGCTCACTGCACAACACTTGTCTAATTGCAAGGCCGTCCTTATTTATGAGTGGCAGCTAAGTAGGAAACTGCCACCTCTTCAGCAAAAAAACAATCTACAGCAATCAGTATGGCAATCATATTGATGCATGTTCTGATAACTCCTCACCCAAGGCTCATTGAAATGGACGCTATAAATTTCTCTGCTACGTTTTGTCTGGTTGGTTGGCCGACTTGATAGGGGAAAAGGGCTGAGTTTATAACCTGAATGGGAACAAATCAATTACACCCATCCTGTGAACTGGAAATGTGTTAATTTCTTAAACATTTGATAATGCCCCTTAAGGAGCCTTTTGGTTAATTAAGTCCAAAGTCATTTGTCGCCTGTAATTAGGCAGTGGGGTTTCAAAGGGGACGGGGTCTAGCCATGACAAATAATGAGGAATTTAACCTCGCCAGACAACTGGGGATATGATTGTATAAAGTCAGCCTTTCAGGCCCTAAGGAAGCTCTTGCCATTGTAGTAGTAGGAGAACAAATCAGCAGAAGTTCTTTCATTTCCAGCTTTGTCACAATAGTAATATTTATAAGTGTTCTATTTTTGTCGGGCCGCTATCCAGCACTGATACACTTACATTTGCAGGATGGGTCACACTAAATATGGATGGACTTTTGGTACATTCGTGCAAGGAATGCTACTTAAGTAGTATACTATGCCTCTTATTTGCTCTTATTTTTAGTGATGGAGTGATGCCCTGACATACGATTTTAATATATTCCAAAGACACACTCTTTAGTCAATTAAGTTGTATCTATCTGGCATATTTTCTCATCAAAGATAACTAAATATCAATTAATTTGTTTGATTCCTGAGAGATACACTAGTACAGTGTTCCCCCAACCTTTTTTTTGCGCCATGGACTGGTTAAATGTTTGGTACTTCTTTACAGACTGGCCTTTAAGTTGTGGCAGATAAATACTTCTTAATAAAATGAAATATTTGGTGTTCTGAAATATTTTCCTACCTATAAAATCTTCCTACCCGAATTAACTGTGCATAAGTGCAACTTGTTCAGCAACTTGTATCGATGACTCATCAATGCAAACGGTTTAAATATATCATTTATTTCAATATATATATTTATTTATATATGTATGTTTCGTAATCAAATATAGTTGCATTATTGATATATGGAATCCTAGCCATTCTATCGGTCAGTTCTTTTGTTGATATGGGTATGGATCAAGTGAAAGTAATAGCCAGATGGGGCCAAAAAGAAAATATTTATCTGCGGCCCGGCACCAATTCACCCAAGAACTGGTACTGGCCCACAGCCCAGTGGTTGAGGACCACTGCATTAGCCTGTCCTTTCACCTTTAGCAAACAATCAATCAACCTTGCTCTTCCATAGGGCAGTCACACAACAACATTCATCTGCAAATGTTGTGTGGTTGCCAATTTCACAACATTCTTGATCCTTATTGGCCAGCTGAGGATTGACTGCTAAGGAGCAAATCTTCTATCAATGCGTTCAAATGTTTTGCTAATGGATCACCACTAAGCTGTGTATTAGGGACTCAAAGCTATATTTAATAAATATTGTAGGTGAATGAGTTGCATTTGTTTGTCTTGTGTCAAGGCCATATGCTCTCCCTTAATGCACCTCTTTATGGTGCGTTTAAAAGGCTATTTGCCTATGTATCAAATATTTATAAGCGTCTGGAAATAAACACCAATAAATTATGGTGGTAATAGAAATCTGTTACCTATTATCATTATTATTATTATTATTACTTCTTCTGGCTCTTCTGCAGGTGTCCAATCGGAATTTAATTGACTTATGAAGCAATGACTTCTAAAAGAACCTTCTAAGTTTAACTCAATCTTTTGGTGGTGTATATTATGAAGATACTATACAGCAGTGGTTCTCAACTGGTCCTGTATAAGACCCAGATTTTCCTGTGGTCGGAAAGTCGTGACCCACTCTCTACCGGCAAAAAAAAGGGGGCTGTATGTGATGTGTGCCTTTCAAAGTAAGAGATTTTCTAAAATAATACACATGCTCAACAGCAGATTAACTGTTGGACTGTACGCTGCCCATTCCTAGCAGGTCCGTGACCCACTTTTGGGTCGGCAGCCACCCGTTGAGATCCACTGCAATACAGTATATATGGTGTTGGAGTATCTCACTTGGCCAGGTCCCTACTGCCACATTTTTCATGACTGCAACATGCTACACAGTGGGCTGTTATTGGTTCCCAGTGATGAACTGCCACTAAGAGATTGATTTTGAAAAAAAAGAGGAAAAAAAAAGGAGTGGGAGTTTGAGGCCAAGAGTGGGGGTAAGGATATTGGGAGGAATACAAAAAATATGATCAGAGTTCATGTACAGTACTTGG
>JAFBJS010000377.1:805425-836146 GCA_016785265.1 Paraplagusia blochii | reverse complement strand
CATGTGACCGCCGTCGATGGTCAGATGACTTTTCCAATGACTCTTTAGCTGCCGCGACACTGGAGCCATTCAGAGTCCAGCTGTGATCAACACACATGTGACTCTGCTGTACAGACCATGTTACAGCTGCACACTGGCTTCTCACACTGGGTTCTTGGTGGCTTCAGCTCCAGGCTCAACCACTTGAAGAGTTGGATTTACTCTTGTGTTCATTGCTATAAATATACTTGAAGACCACATGAGCTCATCTCAGGGCTTTTCTCTGTTTGTTCTGTAGGTCTTTAAGTTGTTGTTGGTGTTTTTACCGTTGGAGTTTCTCAGTTCTTTTTCCCCTGTTTTTCTGCTCCAGTTCTGGGAGGTGATCAGTGACGAGCACGGCATCGACCCAACAGGAACCTACCATGGAGACAGTGACCTGCAGCTGGACCGGATCAGTGTCTACTACAATGAAGCCAGTGGTGAGAGGGATTTAAATACATCATCCATTTATTCCAGCTCCACACTGACAGCTGTTGGGTTGTTCAACCCCGCTTCAGACTTTTTTCATAGCGTTGTCGCCATCTAGTGGCCATATCAGTGACTGCCGGTTACATGTTTTGATTTTAATAGATTTACAGACATAAATAAGGGACCAGTAAAGATCTTTCACACTCTGTTTGTTCCAGGTGGGAAGTATGTTCCCAGAGCTGTTCTGGTTGATCTGGAACCAGGAACCATGGACTCAGTCCGCTCCGGAACCTTTGGACAAATCTTTAGACCTGATAACTTTGTTTTTGGTAAGAGCTGCTGAGCGTGTTGTCTTGTTTTTCTCTTTCTCTAATGGCAGATACAGTACATTAGTCTTTCTGGTCTGGGTTCACAGGGCAAAGTGGAGCAGGAAACAACTGGGCCAAAGGTCACTACACAGAGGGGGCAGAGCTCGTGGACTCTGTCCTGGATGTGGTGAGGAAGGAGGCAGAGAGCTGCGAGTGTCTGCAGGGCTTCCAGCTCCCTGGGCGGAGGCACTGGCTCCGGAATGGGAACACTGCTCATCAGTAAAATCAGGGAGGAGTATCCGGACCGCATCATGAACACCTTCAGCGTGGTGCCCTCCCCGAAGGTAACTGTTTCACTGCCCAAAGTTTAGCATTTGTTTCCTGTGTTCGGTTCCTGTCGTCATGATGAAATATTCATGCATTAATGCTGCTCCGTGGAGCCACCGTGCGGTTGTGGCAGGTTTTGGTTTGACTTTAATAAATCGTCCTGTTGTTGAACAACCATTACATTTGCTATCGATCACAGCTGAACTTAAACAGGTGACTGCAGGTTTATCTCTGCCTATTTACAGTCTGATGGAGAGAATCTAAACCACGAGAGGATTTTGTGGTTTAGGACGAGTTCCATTTTGTAAGATGTGAGGGGGTGGTTAAAAAAAAAAAAACCTTTCTACTGACACTTCCGCCCTCTGCCTATAGGTGTCAGACACAGTGGTGGAGCCGTACAACGCCACCCTGTCTGTCCACCAGCTGGTTGAAAACACAGACGAGACCTACTGCATTGACAACGAAGCCCTGTACGACATCTGCTTCCGCACTCTTAAACTGACCACGCCTACCTACGGCGATCTCAACCACCTGGTGTCAGCCACCATGAGTGGCGTCACCACCTGCCTCCGTTTCCCAGGCCAGCTCAACGCCGACCTGAGGAAACTGGCCGTCAACATGGTTCCCTTCCCTCGCCTGCACTTCTTTATGCCTGGCTTTGCACCTCTGACCAGCAGGGGGAACCAGCAGTACCGTGCCCTCACAGTGCCAGAGCTTACCCAGCAGGTGTTCGACGCCAAAAACTCAGAAAGAAAAGGGTTCGAAGCTGTGCAGGGCAGAGCAGAGGACCTGTCTCTTATACACATCTTTCAGAGGCCGTATGTCCATGAAGGAGGTGGACGAGCAGATGTTGAACGTCCAGAACAAGAACAGCAGCTACTTCGTGGAGTGGATCCCTAACAACGTGAAGACGGCCGTCTGCGACATCCCACCCCGTGGCCTGAAGATGGCGGTCACCTTCATCGGCAACAGCACGGCCATCCAGGAGCTGTTTAAACGCATCTCCGAGCAGTTCACCGCCATGTTCAGACGCAAGGCTTTCCTCCACTGGTACACAGGCGAGGGCATGGACGAGATGGAGTTCACCGAGGCCGAGAGCAACATGAACGACCTGGTGTCAGAGTACCAGCAGTACCAGGACGCCACGGCCGACGAGGAGGGCGAGTATGATGAGGAAGAGATAGAAGATGACGCATAAAAAAAAAAAAAAAGAAAAAGAATCAGCGACTTAAAGCTGAGGACTACGGAGCGCCTGAGGGGAAACCATCAGGGGGCGCTGTAGTGGGCACTTGATGTAACCTTTCAATTTATGTTTTTGTTGTAAAATAAAGTACTTGCCACCAGTGGAAGTGAATCTCCCACACTTCATGTCCTCTTTGATACCAGTTCAGAATCTTACAACTGAAGTATTTGTTTCTTTACGTTTGTTTTGGAGAATTGTCATTGGATTCAGAGACTTGGATGGTAAACTGGTTATCCAGCTGGTCCAACATTCCTCCATGCTCATACTGGTGGTCTGTCTTCGTCTACAGTTGTATTGTTGTTTACAGTGGAACCTTCTCCAGTGTCAGTGTTAACTGCTCTTCATATCAGTGTTCAATAAAAGTTCTGTTCTCACATGGGTCTGCTTCAAACCTGTTTGGTGTTCAGTACCAGGGACACAGAGTACCATGGAAGGAAACCAAGTGATGCATCGTGTTAATGAACACTGGAGGTTTTCAAGATACAGGAAAGTAACAAATCTCCAGTTACCCTGGTTTTTCTTTAAAATAATTAGTAATAAATAAGGATCTGTCATTGGTCAACACTGTCGGCCAATGACGGGTCACTCTGTGCGTCTGATGAAACCTGTGGTCAACATCAATACTTCAGGTTCAGCCTGTGAAGTGAAACCATTAAAAAATATGTATTTCCCTACTGAGTCAAAGACTTGAGAAATCTAGTCTTGAATTAATTTAACTTTAGTAAAAAAAAAAAATTCATTGATAATTTGGATTTTTGGATCTGGGTTCAACTTTGACCTCCTTTGCTTCTCTGCTCCCCTCTCCTCCTGCCCTCTGTTTTGCTCCTCTTTTCTTCCTCCCCTCCTCGCCTTCCCCTCATCGGTCTTCTCCTTCACCTCTCCTTGTTCTCCTGCTTCTCTCCTTCCCTCCTCCAGACTTTTCCTCCTCTCCCTGTCTCTTATACACATCTAGATGTGTATAAGAGACAGGTGCCCTCACACTATGAACATACAGGCCAGAGTGGGAGGACAAGAAGACAAAGACAAAGAACAGATGTGTATAAGAGACAGGTGCTGCTCTGGTTAGCATGTAGCTTAGCCTCACTGAGGCCTCAAACGTCTTACGAAAATAAATGAGGAAAATAGACCTTTAAAGGAACACGGAATTCCCGACTTAAATTTTTCGATCTTTAAAATTTTGTGAATTTTGTTTTTCATATTTAATTTCAAACTGTTCTAGTGTTTTGTGACGGTACGGTTTCAGGTTTGAATCCACCAGGTGATCATTGAGCTACTGAGATACCGGGGTCTTCACTGCTGCCCCTGGTGACGGAAGTAGTGCACTCACAATTGATTCAATTTAACTTTTTTTTTTAAACCAGATTGAGATGGTTTGGACATGTTAAGAGGAGGGACAGTGGATACACGTTGGTAGAAGAATGATGCTAGAGATGGGATGAGATGGATCTACATACATAGGCAAACTTTTTTGATTTGCGGGACACAAGGTGCAGAGAAGAGAAATGGATTGTTCATTTAATAGAAAAAATGGCAGGTAAAAGTCTTGCACAAAGTCATAAATCCTACATTTCTTATACCCTTTATGACATAATTTACTGGGGAAACGCATTATTGTGGATGGATGTATAATGATAAAATAAATAAATAATTCAATTTGGACAAGGTTGGCGGGTTGCAATAAAAAGCTCAATGGGCCGCACCTGGCCCCCAGGCCTTAGTTTGCACATGCCTGAGCTACCAACTGGGAGACAAAAAAGAGATTGATGGATGTAGTGAGTAAGGACATGGAGGTAGTTGGAGTCAGAATAGAAGATGGAGAGAATGGGAGAAGATGGAGAAGGGACCAGACCAGAGGAGGAGAAGGAGATTTTAAACCACTGACAAATGACTGATGTGACATGTTTTTTTTTTGGTCATTGTTGATGAGGCTTCACATGTCACTTCACATTTGTTTCTGCTTTTAAAACAGCCTTGCTGCTGCGGAGGTTCTTCTACATCTGGACCTTTGTAGTTGAAACCATGACGTCCTCCATGCTTCGCAGACAGCTAAAGAACCTTGTGCAGAACTACTCAGAGGCTGAGGTCAAGGTAAGAGCATATTAGCTTAAGTTTTCCGCGTATATATTTGACAATCTGTAACCAGCCTTAAACATCATTGAGCAACAGTCGTATTAAAAAGTAGAAGTTGTTGCAGGAGTTGATCTGGTTCTCCGCGTTTTGACATCATGGTCAGGTCAATGTTGACTGTTGTCCTGCAGGTCAGAGAAGCCACCTCTAATGACCCATGGGGCCCTTCCAGTTCCCAGATGGCTGACATCTCAGACCTAACCTACAATGTGGTAGCCTGTAATGAGATTATGACCATGTTGTGGAAAAGACTGAAGGATGACAAGAACTGGAGACACATACACAAGGTAAATAACCAACAATTTTACCAATGGGTCTGATTGATCAGATCACACTCATCCTGTTTTTCTGATTCATCATTTTTCTAATATTTCTTAGTCCCTTACACTGCTGGAGTACTTGCTAAAGACAGGTGATGATCGGGTCCTACTAAAAATGAAAGACAACGTCTACATTGTCAAAGCCCTCACTGAGTACAGATTTGTGGAAAAAGATGGAAAAGACCAGGTTTGTACTTGGACAGAAGGGTATCTTATTTTCCTACCTGTGGCCTCAGAATGCACCAATTGTAAAGGCCATCTACAAATCTAAGGTTGGACTATTGTTCTCAGGGCGTTAATGTCAGAGAGAAGGCAAAAGTCGTCCTCGTTCTGATGGAAGACGATGAGAAATTAAAGGAGGAAAGAGAGTTTGCCATGAAGACCAGAGAGAAGACGTCACAAAGTTCTTCTGGTAAGGTCCTCGAAAATGTATTTATTACTTGAGGGAAACTATTTTTGGGCTTCCCTTCATCAGTATAAATCAAACTAAGGGTTGGATGCAGAGGTGGACCCTCTAAGGAATCATCTTCTTACTTTCTGTACTTTCTGTCCTGGTGTCATCCTTAACTAATTAAATGGCAGAGTTATTACTCCAGAAGGAGTCTCTTGGTTTCTCAGGAATATTTTCTCATCTTATTCTTTTCTTTCCTTCTGCACTAGCTTCATCTGAAAGTGCAATCAAGGATCCAAACTACAAACCAGTTTATGTTCCTGGAGCAACCGGTCTTCCGTCCTTGGATAACATTCCTTCTGTGGCTGACTTAGCGGCTTCCTTTGCTGCTCGCAAGGAGGAAAGGGAGCAACATGAAACAAAGAAAAAAGAAGAGGAGAGAAGGGTGAGTCTTGATGTTAGGTTGTATGTGCTGGATGAGAATGTTCTTCAATTACTTTCTCTTAAAGAAGATGTATATAAAAATTTATGAAATTGTTCTCTTGTTTTTGTTCTAGGCTAAAATGAGTGAAGATGAGTTGAAGTGGGAGGACGCTGGTAAAGGAGCCTATGTGAAAGGCCAGCCCTGGGAAAATGAGCAGACAGAGGGGGAAGTGAAGCAAGCTGTGTGGGGAGTCCCTGAAGACTCTAAAGAGGCAACAGATCCTTGGGGCACACCCATAACACCTGGGATAGTGGATGAAGCAGAACATAGCTGTTCCAGTAAATCTGATAAAAAAGTAGCCTCTGTAGATAAACCTGATTCCTCCATTTCCGCAAACCATTCCAAAGGCAGCAATGGAGAAGATCCGTTTCAATCATCCCGCACTGACCCTTTCAGTCCCCCAAAAGAAGAACACTCGAATACCCCAAAAGATGATCCCTTCAGCACACCAAAAGAGGACCCCTTCAACACCCCAAAAGACGATCCCTTCAACACCCCAAAAGAGGATCCCTTCAACACACCAAAAGAGGACCCCTTCAATACACCAAAAGAGGACCCCTTCAACTCCCCAAAAGAGGATCCCTTCAATACCCCAAAAGATGATCCCTTCAGCACCCCAAAAGATGATCCGTTCAACACCCCAAAAGATGATCCGTTCAACACCCCAAGAGACGATCCCTTCAACACTCCAAAAGACGATCCTTTCAACACCCCAAAAGAGGATCCCTTCACCACCCCAAAAGAGGACCCCTTCAACACCCCAAAAGATGATCCCTTCAACACCCCAAAAGATGATCCCTTTAATACCCCAAAAGGTGATTCGTTTAACACCCCAAAAAATGATCCCTTCAATACCCCAAAAGACGATCCCTTTAACACCCCCAAAAATGATCCTTTCAACACTGCAAAAGATGATCCCTTCAATACATCAAAAGACGATTCCATTAACACCCCAAAAGGCGATTCCATTAACTCCCCAAAAGATGATCCCTTTAGTACCTCAAAAGATGACCCTTTCAACACCCCAAAAGACGATCCCTTTAGCACCCCAAAAGATGATCCTTTCAACACCTCAAAAGGCGATTCCATTAACATCCCAAAAGACGGTCCCATAAACACCCTAAAAGAAGATCCCTTCAACACCCCAATAGACGATCAATTCAACAACCCAACAGACGATCCTTTTAGCACCCCAAAAGATGATCCCTTCAACACCCCAAAAGAAGACCCCTTCAACACACCAAAAGATGATCCCTTCACCACACCAATAGACAATCCCTTCAACACCCCAAAAGATGATCCCTTCAACACCCCAAAAGACGATCCCTTCAACACCCCAAAAGATGATCCTTTCAACATCGCAAAAGATGACAATATCACAACACCAGAGTCAACGTTCCATAAGAAAGACCCATTTCAAGAAGAACCTAATCCAGCTCAAGATGACCCTTTCGCTGCTCCGCAGTCACCAACAAAACAAACAGAAAATGACCCATTTGCTGCCCCAGCACCTGTGCCCAAGGGGGATTCTTTTACTCAACAATGTAGAACAACAAAACAATACTCTGTGTCTCCCCCCAATGTACCCTCTGAACAGAGTCCTTCCTCCCTACCGTCTGAAACTAACAGCCAATTTAGTGTAAAACCAACTCCTGAAATGGGAAACTCTGCTTCTTTCACTGCTAAGTTGGTGAGTTCACCTCAAAGCAGTGCAGATCCATGGGAAGTGAGTTATCCACCCACCACAGACCAAGATCCCTGGGGAGATGGAGGAAGTGAGTTCTCACCTACTGATAAATCTGACCCTTTTAAAGACGCATCCAACCCAGTCATTGACCCATGGTTGGCTGAAGGTAAGAAACAACAGTACCTTAAACTCTCCTCTTCACTGGGACACTTTCATGAGTTGTGTAACTGTTGGATTAAATGATCCTTCTTCTATTTTGCTATCTATTTTGTTAATTCATTTAACAATAACTAACAAGTAGAGTCACCCCTTGTTGGGAAAAAAGAAAACCCAAACATAAAGAATAGTTTGACATTTTTTGTGAACTTTCAGCAACAGATTTGGGTTTTATGATGTCCAAAAACTTGTATTCTTTTCATCAGATACGCCAAGAGAGCAAGTCCCTCTTTCAGCTCCAGACTCTGCTCTGTTGACAGACCCATTTGGAGATGGGTCTTCTATGGGCAATGACCCTTGGACTACATCTAGCACCAACACCACAGGTAGAACTGGGTCTGAACTCAATTTCCTATCTACAGCCTCACAACTCTTAGATGCTTAGGTCATCTCTAAGAAATGTCCCCCATCATTTCCTTCATTTCCTCCATTTCCTTTGTCTCTCTCTGTTTCATCCAAGGTTCACTTTTAACCAACTAAACCTTCTTCTTTGTTCTGTTTGTCTCTGCTCTCCTGACCCTAACCCTTAAAGAAAACTCCTTTTAGACCAGAACCCAACCTCTAATTGCAGGGAAGATGGCAGCACAAGATGACAAGGTTAACAGGAAGGCCAGTCGTTTTGGCCAGGCGAGGGCGTCGCTAGTGAACTTAGACCATCTGTTCTCTTCATTTCCCAAACCATGGAATCCCATCAGTAACATGCAACCCCCTCTACTGGCCGACAGGCCTCACTGAAGACAGGAACACAAAACACAGCTGCCACTAAAACATGCACCAGACTGGTTTTCGCCTAAAGATTAATCGTCAGCGCCCCCATGTGTTGAAGAATGGCTAGAGATGACAAGTTCAAGTGGTGGGGAGATTGACAGTTATTGATCAGTAGCTGTATATAATAGTGTGTTGCTGTTGCCCTCTGTGGTCAAGCCATCGTCGACCATCAGACTCCTGACTGCTTTCACCTCTGGACTCCACCCAGTCTCAGGCCCACCGGGATAACACGTAACATGTGTTCAAACTAAACAAAACAACAACATTTTTTGTCATCTCACATCAAGATGCTTCAATGGTCACCTGATGTCCAAATATCATTTTCTTTGTTCTACCTAGTGAATTTTCTTTGGACTCTTCTTCCCTCCGACACTTTGGTCTTATTTCTCAGGTGGCTTTAACCTACGGCCTTGTCGTCACTTCTGGAGCGTGGCTGGACTGTGTTTTCTGTTCCATTGTCATGTGACCACAGTTCTCTGGGGACCGTTGACACAGCCTGCAGTTCCAGGTAGAGATACAGTGTGCCCTCACTACTTTGCGGTTCTCCTTTTTACGGAATCAGTGTGTTGCGGGGTTTGCGAAATTTAATTATTATTTTCAATATTGTCATGGTGGCCGTGAATATTTATTATATTTTTATGACCGTATGTGTGTTATTGGTGTGTAACAGGGAGGCTCCCCCTTGACAGAGACACTGACACAGATTAAAGTTTACGCCCTCAATAATGTGAGTTTCTGCTCTGGGTCGAGCTTTCTCATAGGCTCTCCTCTCTCCTGGCTTCTACTAATATTAATTACCAATTCTGTACCAGCTGAGGTTGAGGCTTGTATGTATTTTATTGTACATTTCTTTCTCATCCTCCAACTCTACTGTCACTTAAGTATGTGGGAAAGGGTGACACGAGGCGGTTAGGGGGTAATGGAAGGGAAAATATATGTAATGCTGTAGATAGATGTAAGTAATTATATTCTCCAACGTTTACTTAAAAAAAAAAATTATTGGATCAGAGCAGGCATTTCCTAATTGTTCCTCAAGGGGACGCTGCACGTTTTTGTTCCAACCAAGTTCAGCCAATCAGCAGTTGGAGACCGACGTGTACTGCTGCCCCCTGTGGTCCGTTCGTGTCATTGAGGTATCAGCACGTTTGAGTTGTTTTGAGCTGCTTTGTGAGGTGGGCTGAGTGTGTGCATCCTGCTGGTGAACACCGGTAAACACAGTCTTCTTCGCCTTGTCGGCTCGTGTATCGACCGTTTCCTGTGTGTGACGTCGTCCGCTGTGCTGCAGTATTATTGCTTTACTGATTATGTCTTGGACCCGCCCCCAAACCCTGGCAAAAAATAATTTCACAAATCACAGATTCATAACAAACTCAGTGTCTGTGTCTGAATAAAATGGTGACAACAATATTAAGAAAATAAAAGAATACTATGAGGAACCATGTGCCGTGTCTGTGACAGTCTGATGTCATCTGATAATCTGTCAGATTAAACAGTAAGTAGAAGAGGTCAGAGGCCAAAGAGGAGGAGATGAAGAATAGAAGGAAGGAGGAGGAGGAAAGTGACAGATGGAAGTGTGAGGATTATAGAAGGCAAAGAACCAACGTCAAAATTCAACCGAGACACCAGACAAAGAGGAGGCGCAGAGGAGAACAGGCAGAGAGGAGGAGACTCCGTCCACCAGGTGAGTCGGTGCTTTTTTAAAAAAATATTTGTTAGTGTCATGAGATGAGTCAGGATAAAAGTCCATCTGGAATCACTGCTGGTACCCTCAGAGTACTGTTGTTCAGGCAGAACCATCGCATCCTTCTCATTCTGGTTTGGTTAAAGGTTTCAAGGCCACTGAGCTGGAGGAGGTCCCTGGAGGACCAGCAGGGAAGGAGGAGCGGCAGATTCTCACCTCTCTGTTGCACTGGTAGTGATGGTGGTCATGTCCACCCGACCCCTGATGAAATCCCTTCATCGGACCTCTCACCCCCATCCTAAGTTCCTCCTACATCTGTAATCTCCTGCTCTCGATCTCCTCTTGGCCTCATCCCCGGTCTCCCTCCTGACAACCCCTCATCTCTTCATCCTCCAGTCGATCCTGCCTCCTTGGTTGATTGCTCCTCCTCTCGGTCGGTCCTCTTGGACTCCAGGATCCACCTCTGTCCTCCACCTGCAGCCATGCTGGAGAATATGTCCAGACGCAACCGCTCCCTGCTGTCCTTGTCTCTGACCTCACTGGCGCTGACTCTGTCCATCTCAGCGTTCTGCACCTCCTATTGGTGCGAGGGAACCCACAAGGTGGTGAAACCGCTGTGTCTATCTCCAGTCAAGATGAAGAACTGTGGACAGAACAACAGCCAGCCGTACACCACAGGTGAGGACATGCTCCAGACATACTGCAGCAGACTGGACAGTGGCGGTCAGGTTGCTTTTTTAATTGACTTGATCACCGTGCAACTTTAGCTTCATAACTCCCGACCCCTCCACACACACACACACACACCTGTTGGTTTCCCCTTTAATTTTCAAATGTGGAGACAATGTTTTCTCCAACCCTGGATTATAATAAGAGATGATGAAATAAGGGTACTATAATCCCATAATTCCTAGAGGTGTGTTTATTCCAGAGGCTCCGACCTCCGACCCCAAAAAGCCCCCATCCAACGTGACGCTGTCTCCGCTGCAGAGGGAGGAGGTGGCCAGGCTGAGGAGGAAGCAGCTAGCCAACGCAGTCCAGTACATATGGGAGACAGGAGAGGACAAGTACATGTTACGATACTTTCACACTGGTTTCTGGCTCTCCTGTGAAAAACAACATGAAGGTTTGTGTTGATGTCCTGAGAGCTCGTATGTCTGGTTTCAAGATGGCCACTAGAGGGCGCCTGTCCCTCCGTTTAATGGGTTTATAGTTTATGGGACACCTGTCAAATCTAATTCTTGACCCGTTTATTTGGCAAAATCTGTCGCATCAGAAATTTATGGTCTGTGTTGAGATAGTTATATGCTGTAGATCGAACCTTATTAATCCCTTGGGATTATCCTTTGGGAGATCATTTTCTTGAGTTAGTTTCTGTATAAAAACAGTTAGATTGGTTTGGCAGGTTTAGAAGTTGGACGGTGTTTCCTCAGTTACTGTTTTGAGAGGTTGTGAAGGAAGATGTCACAGAAACGTCTCCTACCTGGTGTTTCAGGTCAGGACCAGGAAGAAAACTGTCGAAGCTTCATTGAGCTGACGCCTGGAGAGAGTCAAGGTGGGACCTCCTGTCCTCCAGCCTTTGTCTTAGTCCTCCTCAGCCCTCTCTGAAGTCCAAGTCCTCTCCCTCACGTTTCTCTGTCATGATGTTCAAAGTGCAGGTGCTTCTTCTGTGGTCCGCAGGTGTCCTCTGGTTGTCCGTAGTCAGTGAGTTCATGTACATCGGCCTCCTGTCCATGGGCTTCCTGCTCATGTGTGTGGAGTCTGTGTGTCTGTGCGCCAAGAGGGAGATGAACGCCCTGAAGATCAACGCCTTCGCTGCCATGTGCACTGTCCTCTCAGGTGAGACACTAGGAAAGGAAGATGTCCAGGCCGCCAGGATGTCGTCTTAAGGCTCTTCTCCTCTTTTATCCATCAGGAATGATGGGGATGGTGGCCCACATGATGTACACCACGGTCTTCCAGATGACCGTCAGCATTGGCCCCAAAGACTGGAGACCTCAGAGCTGGGATTACGGCTGGTCTTTCGCGTGAGTTTTTTTACAGTGTCTCCTTCTCCCAATCAGGACCGGGCTAGGAAAAGCTCGCTAGTTGGATGGATGCTCTTTTTTTTTTGTCTTCACCTGTCTCCTCCTCCTTCTTCTCTTCTGCTCCTCCTTCCCAGGATGGCCTGGTTGTCGTTCAGCTGCTGCATGGCTGCCGCCGTGGCGACCTTGAACTCCTACACCAAGACCCTCCTGGAGATGAAGCACCGAGCCCGGGTCCGACTGGAGGAGGCACGAGCTGCTGTAAGAGCTCCTTCCTATGAGGAGGTGGTACGGTCTGGGGACTTGGGGGTCTACTCTGTCGCCGAGATTATCCGGCTGAGCCAGCAGGGGGCACTGATGGATCCACTGTGGCATGGAGGGGCAGGCACAGCGGTGGGACCCTTAGCCTGTGGTGTCAGGCGTTCGCTGACAGGAGGAGCAGGACCGGGGGATCTGGCAGCTGTGGATGTGGCAGGGACGGCAGTGGACCAGGGTCTGATTCTGGAACCTCAGGATGTTGTGGTTCTGGATAATGAAATCTGTGAGGACTGTGAACGTGAGATGGACCAGATGGTGGACGGCATGGGTCCACAGGACTGAGGCAGACCAGAACCTGAACTGCAGCTGATGGAGCTCATGGAGCAGAACCAGTACCGAACAAAAGAGTTTGACATCAGAAGCTTTTATTTAGCGTCACAGAACACTGTTACAGTTCACCTTGGGACCTTGACCTTGAGGACTGAGAACCTTCATCTACTGATACAGTTCACCCTACAACAGTGACTCGGTTTTAAAACAGTAAAAACCTGGAGTGATGGAGTCAGATTAGTTTTTCCACTGGAATCGACAGAAATGTTTCTTTTCAACAAAAGCATAAAAAACAATGTTTGACCGGGGGGGAGGTTCACACTCATTCACACTGATATTGTTTTTAGAGTGAATGGTTGGATTAAGGGAGCAACCTGGAGAACACACACACACACTCACACGCATAACAACCTGGATTTGAACTACTCATCATTTGCTGTAAGGCAAGAGTGCTCCCCGAGGCTGCCACCGACTTCACCATCAAGGGTCAAGAGAAGAAACAAAAATGTGTTCAAAGCATATTGTCGCTGTTTCAAAATAAAAATGTTCAACACGAGAAGATTCTTTGTTTTCTACCTCAAACAGGAAGTGAAGTCGGAGATGCCAGGAAGTGAACAGCAAAAAGAACGAAGCAAACAGTGGTCACGTCAGATTACTTCAAGGGTTCATACTGAATCAGACGGAGGGCGGCGTCATTCTCCAGAACTCCTTTGACAAACTCTCCTTCTGCCACACGGTCTGGACCAAGAGAGGTGACCATCAAGAAGAGAGAGAGAGAGAAAAAGAAATCCTTTCAATTTCAAAATTATTTTTTAGCTACTGTTACACAATGTTGAACTAACAAAGAAAGTGAGCGCCACCACCTGGACCTTCATGGAAAACTCCAGTCTGTAGATTTAAGTCTACAGACCGTTGTCTAAACTATTGACTACTAACCCAGATCGAGGTCTGGTTGGAAATGTTTGGTCCCATGTTTGTGCATTAAGGTTCAGAGAAACCCTTTGATTTGTTCTGTTCTCCTCACCGTCGTCACTCTTGTTGAAGAAGCCCCAGAGTTTCTCCGCTCTCTTCTCAGCCGTGTTTTCGTCTTCGGGAAGTTTGACCATCTCCTCTTTAGGGATCAGTTTGAATATGGCCTGTGAATAAAACGAACGTCTGAACTTGTTATTCACACTGGATCAGGCTGTTTGTGCTTTGTTTCTGGTTCGATGACAGAGAATCTATCAATTGGTTTTAATTTGAACGTCTCCTCAACAATCTGCGTTTTCAGGGATTAGTTTTAAAATCGGGGCTTAAGAGGGCAGGCCTGTGTCCTGGGATTATATCAAGTCTAATCTTTGAAATTAAAATGGGACCACTGGGACAGACAGTTAATCCAAGGATTAAAATCACCTGTAGATATATATATATTTAATTATATATGTATATATATACAAGCTTTCATGGAAACCCTTCACCCAAGGAACTTTGAGAACTCTCTTCTCTGCTGATGATGCTGTTGGTTTAGTAGAGGTTTCCTGAACTCACCGTACAGATTTCTTTGACCTCAGATTTGGTGATGTAGCCATTCTTGTCAACATCGAACAGGGAAAAGGCCCACTCCAGTTTCCTGGTGGTCTTGCCCGTCGACGTCAGGTGGAGGGCGATGATGTACTCCTTAAAGTCCAGAGTTCCGTCATCGTTGGTGTCGAATGAGCGGAAAACATGCTGAGCGTAGGAGTTCACCTCGCTGTCTGGGAAGAACTTACTGTAGATGTTCTGGAAATCCACTTTGGAGATGCGACCCGATGGACATTGTTTCTGGAAGTTCTCGTACCACTGCACGATCTCTGTCTCTGAGAACTTGGTCTTGAGCTTCAGATCCTCCAGGATCTCTTTTGAAACGGCACTGCTCTTGGTGTTTCCCATAGTGGTTGTAGTTTGAATGAGATGTTTGCTTCAAAGGCTCAGAGAGAACTTCTCAGCAGGATCTCCTTCTCCTTCCCTGCTCCCCGGCTTGAGTCTGTCTGCCGCCAAACGTCCTGTGGGCAGAGGATGAGCTCATTAATCCTATCACCAGTTGGTACATCTGACTGGACGTGTCACCGAGTTCTCCTCAGGTCACGGATAGACATTTCACCTTTGACTACGTGAAGTCGTCCAGACTTCACAGAGAGAGGGTGGGTTTCATTGCTTTACCCTTAAAGTTGCCCTCTACATCATCAGCCAATAAGAAAGGGCGGATGCTGCGGGCTGCAAACGAAGAGTTCTCACTTGTGGAGGGACCACTGACACCTAATGAGCCGCCGTCTGAGAAGGTAAGCTAATTTACACCCAGATCACATGTGACTTCATGACTTCTCCTCTGGAAGAAGGTAAATCACAGATTTTCAGACTCAAGTCAAGATTTTAATGAACAAACTTTGACTCTGATAAGCGCTAACCTTCTCCTCCTCCTCCTCTGCCCTTCATCCGGCTCTTTCTTCTTTTTTTAGAGCAGAAATCCAGAGGAAGTGGATTTGTTTAATGAGGCACTTTATCCATTGGCTCCTGCTATTAAACTCTTTCCAGGAAAGAATGTATGAGGAAACTGGGATTAACCAATCAGAAGGTGCTGAGGATGGTTGGAAAGAAAAAAACTTTGTGGCATCATATAAAAAGACCTTTAATTGAATTTCTTAACAAAATGTGTGTAAAATCAACAACAACAACAACAACAGAGGTGAAAAGTTTTGAGTTTTTAACACTGACATAAACGTTCACACATGTAACTGTGCTGTAACTGTGCTCCTCCCCTCAGTGGCGGCCCCTGTAGGTGCGGATGTGGCGACTCAGGTTACGAGCCAGGCGGTCCACTGCGCTGCCGATGTGGCCCAAATCCTTCCTGGAAGTAAGGCCTTCGATGTTCCCACTGTACCAAAGGACCCACCCACCTAGTGACATCAGCACGAACAGAGCTCCTGTGTCACATGACAACCACACATGAGATGAGATGTTCAGGGAACTGACGGTGTAGGCAACAGTCACAACGGTGTTTGAACTTCATAATAAAAGTGTTGAAATTTTCAGGGTTAGCACATTTTAGAGCGCCTTCTGCTGGAGGCATGAGCACAACATTGTTCTTACCGGTGTAGACCAGGAGATCTCCAAAGTCCCGCCCTTTCACTTCCAGGTGAGCAAACACTCCTACCAGCAGGGCGGCGCCCCCGAGCAAATCCATCAGTATGGCAAAAGCCAATGCTATTTTACAGCGGGACAAGTCGTCACACAGCGCCATCGACAGGAGACTGAGAGGAAATTCAGATGAAAAAAAAAAAAACAACGGGGATGATCCGACGTCACAACCTCAGATTTTTGCGTTAGAAGGTTGAGTTCCTCCTGGACCGGAAGACAGTTGTATTAAAGTTAAGGATGAGAACAGATTAGAATGTGGACCTCAACGCCGTCGAACCAATTAAACCACTTTTTTGATGGATTTAGCTGCGGTAACGTCACTTACTTGTTTCTTTGTCCCAGTTCCGTCTCTTCTTTACTTCCGCCCACACCTTAAACTATACCTGAGCAGTTTCCTCTACTTCCGGTTAGTCTCCGTCTCTGATTAGTACTCTAACTGGAAATGTCGCCATCTGTTGACTGGAATGTAAATCACACCGTTTTAGAGTTTGGATGAAAAAACGCTGGAACTTTATTCTCACTTTGCTGTCGTGGCCTGGATTAGAGATTATCCTGACATTACACTGAGGTTTTGCTCAGACTATGGACACGCGTGAAAGTGCGTGGGTGCCGTGTTGCGCATGTGCTCGTACCTGTGTGTTTTGACACGGTGACGTCAGAGTAATCCGCTGTAAAACTCGCACCTGTGGTCCTTCACTCTGTATTATCCACGTATTAACGCGGACGAGCGGGTTTAACCTCGTCCACGCTGCTATAATCGCATAATCCAGAGTTCATGACGAGCATGAATCCGGCCGACAGAGAGGAGGAGGGGGAGGAGGAGGAGAGTGCTGCAGGTAAAAGTTAAACATAACATTCTAATCCTAATCCGCATTTAATCGAGATGAACGAAACGGACCTTTACTTGGATAAAAACACAATGCGATTTGGATTTGTTGTCGATCGGGCGTCCTCTGACGTCAGACGTGTGTCCACTGTCGTCTCCGTTGGATTCAAGCATAATCCGGCCGGATTATCCTGTCCCGCTCAGAGAAAATTAATTTCGTTAACTAACGGCTTGACTAGCCACTTAAGTGACTGGTTACCTTATTAGCGTGACTAACGGTCAACTTACTGGTTAATTAACTGGTTAGACAGAGGGAGATAGAAGTTCTCGACTCCCTCTAGGGCAGTGGTTCTTAACCTGGGTTCGATCGAACCCTTGGGGTTCGGTGAGTCGGTCTCGGGGGTTCGATGGAGCCTCTGCCGCGAAGATCAAGACACCGCGGAGGTCAAGAGACACCGAATTATCCTACTAAAGTAGGGTTCGGTGAATGCACGTATGAAACTGGTGAGGTTCGGTAGCTCCACAAAGGTTAAGAACCACTGTTCTAGAGTTTCCTCCAGGATTTGATGGAACCGAACCATAGACCAAACATAAGTAGATGTAGGTGTAGGTAGTTAGGGTTAGTAGATGAGTAGGTGATGGTTATTGCTGTGTGTGGTGTTGTTGAGTAATCCAGTAATCTGTGACATAATCCCTGAGTATAGAATATGATACAAGATATGAAATGTGCATA
This sequence comes from Paraplagusia blochii, assembly GCA_016785265.1. Lineage (NCBI taxonomy): Eukaryota > Metazoa > Chordata > Actinopteri > Pleuronectiformes > Cynoglossidae > Paraplagusia > Paraplagusia blochii. The sequence continues at coordinate 818,823 of JAFBJS010000377.1, read as the reverse complement.
GAAATAGAGTGTATAGAAATGTGCTACAGAGAAATATGAGAGGGGCGTAAATATAGATTGTGGTTTATTACGGTGTCGGAGGAGGAGACGGTGAAGTCTCAGAACCAGAACCGGGAAGACATTTTTATCCTCCAGGCTGTGGATGAACTCACATTGTATCAAAGTATTAATTATCACTATTATACAGACAGACTGTTTAGTTCATTTTTGTACTGTCTTTTGTGCCGTGGCTCAGAGAGGACTGCAGTTCCATTGTCCCCTACGTCCTGAACTTATGGTATATTTGACAATAAAGTGGACCTAATGCTCATGCTCCTCCACCACCGTTCGTGTGTCCCCTCTCCTCCCCCTCAGAGAAGAGTAGGACAGACAAAAGAGTTTTTGAGTCTGTTGGTCCGGCTCTTGGGGAGGAGGAGGAGGAAGAGGAGGAGTCTGTCCAGAACAGACTCCTAGGTTTGATGACGACAGAGTGCAGAGAGAGCACTTTGCCAAGTGTCTCTTCTCCTCTAGCTGGTCCAGGTTGAAGTCCACCATGGAACTTCTCAATCGGCTCTTCCAGTCTATGTAGACCCTTGATCGATGTGCTGCCTCTCCGCAAGAAGTACGTAGATGAATTAACCAACAGGTTCACTAACGCTCAACTAACTGGTTAGCTAACTGGACCATCCATGAAGTCCACTTTTCGACTAGCCCACAACACCAAGTTACAAAAGTGATCACACAGAGACTAAGATTATTTATGATTAAGAGATTAAAACGCTCCACCAATAAGACGAACAAATACAGCTAGAGATTTTGTTATAGGGCAGCATGGCATCGTCCCCACCCACTGCTCCATCGGGTTCTCAAAGCTGCCCACTGTCCACTGTGGTTGGACCCCCCATTCCGAGATTAACACAGATTATCAGACAGTTGTTTCTGATTATGTCAGATTATAAAAAAAAAAACTCTTGCTCCCCTCCTCTGCAGGAGAAGGATTAGCGGGGCCAACAGGACCAGTAGGACCAGTAGGAGAAAGAGCAGCAGGAGAAGGAGGAGCAGGAGCAGCAAGTGGCGTGTACTTGGACACCTACGAAGTGGCATTTCCACTGGAGCACAGCTTGGACAGGACGTCCTGCTACCATCACCTGGGCAACGGTACGAGTGACAATCATGTGACTTGGTAATGATGTCACAGTCATTTTGCTTATGATGTATGATGTCCAACTTTGACCTGTAGACCCTCCCCTATTCTATGCAGAGCCAATGGGAGCAGAAGCCCCTCCCCCTCCTTATAGCCCCTTCATCCTGGTGTCCAACCTGCGTGCCCACCTCTATGTGTCTCTGGAGAAGAACAGCTGGCTTCAGAAACGGATCCAGGAGCTAGAGGAGGAACGGGACTTTCTGCGCTGTCAGTTGGACCGGTTCATCATCAGCATAAGGAGCCCGGAGCCTGGTAAGGTCCGAAAACAGACCAGAAGCTGGGATGGTGAAGGAAGACAAACCCTAACGCTTCTTCTCTGTTGTCCCTCAACAGACTGTTGCACCGAGGCCAAACGCAGCTTCAAGGCCACGCCTCCCTACCCCGCCCCTCCCTCTTCCCCAATGACCACCAGGTCTGGAATGACCCTCCAACGCCTGAAGGAGAGAGGACGGCAGAGCAGCTGCAGAGGCCACACCCACACCCTCAGTGTTCCAGGTGAGACCGTAAGTGGGCGCTGTCTGTCTCCATCTGTGACCTGGTAATTACTGGTGTTGATGTCATCCTCCAGTGAAGCAAGAGTTCCATCTAGAAGAAGAGAAGTTCTACACTGAGAGTGAGTTCATGGAGGACGAGGAGGAGATAGATGAGGAGGAGCAGGAGGGGAAAGAGGACTTGACAGCAGAGAGGGCTGTTCAGAAGAAAGGAGGAGGAGAGAGGAGGATGAAGATGAGAAGAATCTTCACTATTACTCACAGCAGAGAGAGACAGAGAGGTGCATCTTCTGGTTTGCTCTGCTTCCATGGCTGATCATCTTGCACTAGCTAACATGTGGTCCTTTGTTCAGTCAAAGATCCAGAGGGAGTTCTGATTCGATACAAGAAGATCCTGTCCACCTATCAGAGGGTTCGTAGCATGTCTCGTGCTTTCCAGGTCCACGGAGTAGACCGAAACACCATGGCCTCCACGTCTCCCATCGCTGAGCTGCTGCTGGTTGCTCCAGACAAGGTCCTAAGGGCACTTACGCTTACCCTAACCTCAACCTGAGCTAGACCTGTTCAGACCAATCCTACCCTGTGTTGACTTTATGAAATCATCTGTAGTTATACAATGTTTCTGTAGGTGGCAGAGGTGGGTGAATTTGAGGCCTCAAAGGAGAAGCTGCTTGATTACGCTCGGCGATGCTACAGGACGATGGACGAAGTGACGCACGCCAAGGTCCAGAGCCTGAAGAAGATTCACAAACTGCTGCCGATTTCTTACCGCTTCAGGAACTGAGGCCTGACCACAAACAAATACTGGTCCAATCGTAGACCACGTGTAGGACCTGCGTGAAGTTCATTTCGTTTTTCGTTTGTTTGTTGATTTTGTGGGGTTACTTGTTAGCTTTCGTTGTAAGGGTTTCTAGCCTCTCACTGTGGGGTTTTTTTGGTGAAATGTATCAAAAACAATGGTTATTTGTTGTTAGTGATGTGAACCCTTGGTTAAAACACGTGAATCAATTGAAGTCTGAGTGTTTTCATCCTTTGATCTGATTTCATCTGAGCAAACAGGATTCAAACCCCTTAACATTGATACACTGAATGTGTTGGACATTCACCGGGACGAACGTAGCTGCCTGAGCTGCCCACTGAGATTTCACTGAGGAAGCTGTGTCCCTGTCAATGATGCGCCAAACATGGAACATAGACAGGGAAATAGATGATGAAATATTTGGGGCGGGGCTGATGTTAGGGGAGGGGCTTTTGTTGGGGAAGACTCTTCAACTTTTACCTAGAGGAGCTGCGTGGAAGACAAAGAAGGTGGAAGAAGGTGAGGGGAGTGGACGGGACTGTCAGAACAACCGTGGCAGCTTCTTATTCTTCATGGTATTTCTCTTCTTCTTCTCTTTGTGTATAAATGGGATCTTTAACCAACCAAAATCCATAATATTCTGTGGCCAGATTACCTTAAAAATCTAAAGGTGGTGCATGTGTCCAACACCCACCAGAGGGAGAAGTGTAAAGCAGGTCAAAAAACTACACATGCTTCTGACCCTGGTCTTCAGTGTCCGTGGGACCTGGGGGGAGGTAAAAGACAAGTATTAGCTGGTGGAGAATTTTAGGCTGATGGAGACGGCGAGTCAACAGAAGTGAAGGGGACACACTGCCCCCCCCCCCCGGAGGGAGAAGTGACATCTCTGTTAGTTTGCAGCAAATGGTGGAAGGACCAAGACCAAAGCCTACGCTTGAGACGGACTCTGGCCCAGACGGTGGAACCAGCCCAAAGAGAGGAGGAGGAAGAGGAGGAGGAGGAGGACACTGTGTCTTGGCTTTCTGTGAGTGGCATGATGACTTAATCAATAATGTTTCAAGCGACTGTGATTTGTCTCTTCTTTCTTGGAAGGTTTCATTTTGGAAACTCAGTTCTAAACGGACATAAACCAGTATTGACTTTGTCTTCAGAACACAACCAACAGTGTGAGAGTGAGGTGGAGACGAGGAGGTGAGAAGAATGGGCCCTCTGTTAAATTCTCCCAGAATGCACTTCAGAATTGTGTAAGATCAGGGTCAAAGGATTAGGGTTTGTTTTCATTCATTTCAGTGGCAACTCTAGTGTCCATCTTCATCTCCATCAGGTAGTCGGCAGACCTGAAGGTGGAGTGAAGAGATTAAATATTGAAATCTGAAGCCGTGCATGTGATGCGTTCAGGCACCGTGTCAACTCTTTTCTTCCAGTTGGTTTTCTGTAAACTGTTGATGTGTTTTTCTTGATGATTAATTTATTTAAGTCAGAGTCCGGTCAGGACCCTCATTCAGTAGAAGCAGAAAAGGATCAAGGAGCTGAAGAAGCTGTTGGAAAAAACATGGAAGCCATGTTCAGAGTGCTGGGCACCATCATGAGGACATGGTTGGTTGGATGGATGGATGGATGGATGAATGGCTGGTTGTGTGGATGGATGGATGGATGAATGAACGGTTGGTTGTGTGGATGAATGAACAGTTGGTTCATTGGATGGATGGATGACTGAATGGTTGGGTGGATGTATGAATGGTTGGTAGGTTGGCTGGTTGGATGGTTCAATGAATGAATGGTTGGATGGATGGATGTATGGATGGTTGGTTGTGTGGATGGATGGATGAATGAACATTTGGGTGGATGAATGAATGGTTGGTTGGATGTGTGGATGATAGAATGAATGAACGGTTGGTTGAGTGGATGGATGGATGAATGAACAGTTGGGTGGATGAATGAATGGTTGAATGGTTTAATGAATGAAATTTAGTTAAAAAACTATTTTTAAATTAAATTGCATTACTATTTATTCTATAATAGTAAAAACAGTGTTTTCACATCTGAAAAGTTGGGTATTGATTCAAGTTGGGTCTGAAAAGTTGGGTATTGATTCAAATTTTCTAAATCGATTCGATTCACAAGGGTTCGATTCGATTAAATTCACGATTCGCTTTGGTTTTCGATTCAGTTTTTGTCATATCAATTATAATTTGGTACCAACGTTATTCTCACAAGAATCAAAGCTAAATTTGAAACTTAGTGCATTTGCTAATAAAAATGTATTTTTTTACATTTATTTCCATCACAAATTTACTCCAGGCAGTCATAATAATCCATCATGCATTTTTTATTTAGATTTTAGTGCCATGTTGTTTTTACATTTGTTTTACGTGCGAGTGTGTTAACTCGCACTTAACCACGTAAATACGTTACCTGTGGTGCATGCGTTCACGTAAAGTTGTTGGGAAAAGAAGGAAAAAAAAGATTGATTTTTGGATTTATGAATCGATATCGTCCTACTAACAAAAAAAATCGATTAAAATCGATTAATCGATTATTTTAACCCAGCTCTAGTTATAATGCATGGCCACTGGAAATATAACAGGACGAAAAGTTGAACCAAAAGAAAACACGTTTCCTCGTGTCCAGAAAAAAACAGCATCGCCTGCTGCCAGTCCAGTGAACTGCTGACGCCGCTAATATATGAAATGAAGATTTTATGAGGCTTTTAGGAACAACAGAAGGAAAGTCCATTAAGGAGCTCTTAACTGTTCCGGGAGTCATTAGAACATCCAGGTAAGTCCTTCTGGTGAGCTCGGGTCAATGCATTTATAAATCAGTTCACTCTCACTTATTCACACCAACACAGTGTAAATTGGTTTAATTCACTCCGCCCTTCCAGACTGAGAGCAGGACCAGGGTTCGGAGCTCTGCTGCTCCTAGGCAACCTGATTGGCTGATGGACCTCAGTGTTGCTTACGGCCAATCAAAGAGCAGTCCGAGCGGGAGGACCTGATAGAGAGCAGCTAGTGTTGAGTCCCTGCAGCTGCAGGAAACGCGAGTTGTGTTAGGTCCAGAGATCGAAAACCTGCTGCTCGACGTTTCCGACTGTGGATCTAAAGACACAAAGTCAGCATCTCCGCTTGGAGATGGTGGATGGAACCGTTTCCCGTGACTTCCCCATCGTCCACCAGGGATTCGAGCCAGGGATCGTCGAAGAGACAGAGGCAGACACGGCCGAGACCCCTACAGGTAAAAACCAAATGATGTTGAATGTTTTCTGGCGCTGTCGCAGTTTCGCCTTCAGTGATTTTGTTGCTGTAGCGAAAGGTGATGACGTGAATGGACGGAGCATCACAGACGTCTCCATCAGCTCCATCAGCTCCATCCACCCTGCCTCCTGTGATCAGATGGAAATGCCATCATTTACTGCCTTTATCTGTGCGCTCTCTGCTGCAGAGGCGCAGTTATCACATTGTCACGTGCGCGCGCTCATATGTACACGCACAGCAATGCGATGTTGTATTTATTAAGAAAAACCAGGCGAATCAAAGATCTCTTCGATTGTCAATCCGACATTTTTCACCCAGTGTTTTAAACAAAGGCTGGTAATTTCCTGTGTGCGCGCACGCGCGCGCTCCAGTGCTGCGGGCACTACAGGTTCTAAAAACCACAGAACCTCAGATTGGACTTCTATTATAGCCTTAATGTCATTTCACTCTATAAACCAAGACAATCATCCGATGATTAATCGAGCTGTGTCTCCATGGCGACCGCTGGACCTGAACGCACGCACGAACGCACGCACCTCATGCAGAAATACTGCAGCTTAACACTGCTGCTTCTCCCTCGTTTATTCACACACACACACACCTAAGTCAAAAGGGTTTTTTTCTGTCCATCTCCATCTTGTGGTGGTCAGTGATGACCATCACTGGCTTCAGGAGGAACCAGGAGAAAAGCAGCTCTCGTGTCATTGAGAGACAAAAATGAAGAAAAGCTCCATGTAAGGAGGAAAGGAGAGACATGCCTTAATGTTGTCCAATTTGAGAAACTGTTGTGCGCCAATCTTGTGGTATCTCTGGGAATTGAACACAGGACACCCCCCTGTCCTCTGTATCCTCAACTCTAAATCCAACTACCTCCATGTCCTCCCCATCCATCAATCTCCTCTTTGTCTTCTACCATGTCCAAACCATGTCAATCTGTCTTTTCTAGCTTTTTCTCCAAACCTTCCTGTCTGTGTTGTCCTTCTAATCACCTCATTCCTGATCCTGTTCATCTTTGTCTCTTCTAAAGAGAACCTCAGCACCTTTAACTCCTCCACCTCCAGCTCTGCCTCCTGTCTTCTGTCTCTAATCCATCCATCAAGGCTGGTCTCACAACTGTCCTGTAAACCTTTTCCTCCACCTTAGCTGACACCGTTCACTCCTGAGACCACTACACTATACCTTGATTTCCTGAAGGATACTGAGGGATTAATACAGTTCTATCTACCTATAGAAGCCACCAAGCTTCAGAGAGGAGATGTTTCCATGGTGTTTCTGCAGCACATCTACACCCTGTTCTTTCTGGATGTACACATATAACATTGACTTCATTGTAGACAACAGTACTGCTGTTGAAACACTCTTGGACAACAGCGTTTTCAGAGGAGGAGACGTCTGACTGGGACCTCATGCTAGAATCTGGTGCCGTGCGTGCTAACAATTTCCAACCCAGGTCTTCTCGTTAGCACCTTCTCGTTCAAAATCATGGCACCGACTTACTTCTGTGCTTTTTCTCTTTCTGTCACAGAGTTCCCTCATCAGTGCCCCCTGGTGTCCAGTCCGTTCTGAAGCCCTGCAACTTCAGCCGTAATTTTTCTGGAATATCTACCAAATGAAAATCTGGAGTGAAGAATTTAACAGAAACCAAACTTCAGCCTTTTTTTGTCCAGGAGCAATGTTTATTTGCCAGGCGTTCCTCAGAGTTCTGTCCAGCGGAGAAACAAACTCAACATCAGACACTTCTTCCAGTGCCAGAAACGTCGTGCTGTGACCTGAAGATGTTCTGAAGACATTTTCATTTTTCTCATCCTGCTGCTGTCATTGTCACTGTCACTGTGTATTCCTGGTCCAGGCAGGATCCACCAATCAATTGCTGCTGCATTCAACTGCTGGGAATCTCCTCGACCTGGTCTCCAAGTCACTGATCCAAAGCCATACAGACAACAGCATGAGCACATGCTCATACATCAGGGAGTGCCCACTGAGCAGGAAGCTGAGAAAAGGAACCTTGGACTTTGTTCTTCTGTAGATCAACGGATGAATCCAGAAACGTTCATGTTTTTGTGGGCGGAGCCTCGCTGTCCGGCCAGAACAGGGTCCAAACCCACCTTTGTTCTCTTCTGTTGGGTCAAACTGAACTCTGAGCAGAGACACACAGGCGAGGAAATCCAACACACCGCAGTTTAGAGATCGGTTCTCCAGATCTGATTGAGTCCAGGCTTCAGAAGAGCCTGAGCCTTAGACGCTCATCATCACAGGAACTCCAGCCTTTCCTTCTGCTGTCGGTTGAATGACACAAGTGCCAAAGCTCCATTGAAAACCTTCCAGCTCCAAACTTAAGTTTACGTAAAAAAAAAAAACATGTTTACAAGTTAAAAAATCCTGTGTTGTGGCCTGCTTCTTTTTTCTTCTTCTTCCTTCTTCCTTTTAAAGACTTTTCTGAGGAGGGTCAGGAATTTGTGGAGACTTCAGTAAATATTTTTCCAGAAATGATTCACTGCCTGTTTTTACAGAGCTCTTTTTTTAATCTGCTGCCTGAAATCTTTTCCTAACAGCCAACAACAACCAAGCATTTGCAGAGTGGCCCCTACAGCTGGGGCTCCTTCTGACAGGAAGTCACAGAACCAGCCTTCTTTTTTAGCTTTGGACTCTAGACACATTCTCATCTGATCATTTATAGAACTTTTTGCAGCGATGAGGTGGAAGACGACTCTGAATCCCAGGAGGAGGTGTCGCTCATACTCTGCTCTCCTGCTCCTCTTTGGTTTTTCTGTCGTGTTCACCGGTCGTGTTCGTGCAGCGGACGGCGACGTCAAAACCATGGCAGCTAAAACCAGCTCCACCCTCTTCATGCTGACGGGCTTGAAGCCCCCTTCCACTGGACCAAAGGCTGTGCTGAAGAAGGCGGAGGTGGAGAATGAAGACGACACACACATCCAGCTCTTTCCTAGGCCCCTCCCACAGACCATGTTGCCAAGGAACATATCTGCTGACGCTTTGAAGCCCCCACTGATGCCAGCGCAGGTGGCTCCGCCCCCCAGACGACTGGTGGATGTGGACGTGTGCAGGTTGGGCAGCGACCGTCGACAATATATGAGTTTGTGTCTGTGTTCTGGATGTTGGGGTGGTTTCTGTTAACTGGATCCACCCTGAACCTGGGCTTCAAACACCTTTTGACCTTTGTCTCTCAGGGGCTACTTTGATGTGATGGGCCATTTTGACTCCACCTTCAACTGCTCCAAAGGAAGCTACATTTACTGCTGCGGAACTTGCCACTATCGGTTCTGCTGCGAGCACCAAAGGAATCGGCTGGACCAGGACTCGTGTACCAACTACAAGTCTCCAGACTGGCTCGACCCACAGGTTCCTGTTACTGTTCCCGCACAGAACAAACCTGATCCCGACTTTGAAACACTTCACCAACAAAACAGCAGGTAACATCAAGGACCAGAACTTGAACTGGGTTCTCTCTGGTGTTTGTGTTAGAACAGCCACAGTAGACAAATGAAGGACCTAGAGACGGTTCTGTGATTGGTGAAGAAACCTGTCTACTCATCTATTTTCTCAGCACGGCCTACGTGATCGGAGGAGTGATCTCCTTCACGGTCGTGGTGGCGGTCGGCGTCAGGATCGCCTTCAAAAAAGTCACACGTCGTCCTCGGAACAGGGACGTAAACGTACCGAGGTAAGGGCATGGATGGGGATAAGAACCCGGTGTTTGGAGGACTTTGGCTGCACCCTTGATCGTGATCTTGTTGTCGGCAGGTCTCTGGTGGACATCCTTCGTCATCAGTCCAGTCCAGTGCAGCAACAAGCGAGGAACAACGCCACCTGCGTGTCAAAGGGCTTCTATACCCCAGTGTTGCAGGGCAAAGACAACCGCAGTGAGTTTGAGAGCACAGTCTGTCTCCACCATAGCAGCTCTGCAGCTCTTGGGTCACTTCTTGTCTGATGTGTTCTCTCTGCAGCCAGGAAGGGGTTACACCATTTCAGCCAGCAGGGTTCAGGGTCCAGCCCCACACATGCTGCCAGCATTGGAAAGACTTGTATCAGCAGCCTAGCAGGTAGGTTGTCCACAATCGGTGGGCAGAGATTCTGTTCCAAAGTTTCCTGTGGACAGGAACATGAACTTTCACTTTAACCCTTATATGATGTTGCGGGTCATTTTGACCCGGACCCTTTTATGTGGGTAAATGGCTGTACAGATCAAAAATAAACTGCCTCTTTGATATAATTTGTTTTGACTAATTGTAATTGAAATGCCAGAGACCCAAGAGTGTGTCAAGGAAGCATTTTTTCCCTGGTCCTTGTCACTTTTCTCATGACACCCGTTCGAGAAGCACACCAAACATGAGCTCCAGAAAATTTACATCTGAAGAAGCTTTATCACAGATTTTGAACTGGGATAGTGATGTCCTTTCAGACAGTATATGCCCAACAAGCCTGACAAGTATGGCATCAAAATGTGGGGAGCTTGTGATGCAAAATCCAGCTATGCATGGGATATTCAAGTCTATACTGGAAAGCTACCTGGAGGAGCATCTGAAAAGAACCAAGGGATGCGTGCGGTGCTGGAGATGAGTGAAGGGTTGCAAGTCCATAATATTACATGTGACAACTTCTTTACATTGTACCACCTTGGACAATAACTGCAGAAGAGAAAGCTGACTATGTTGGGAACTATCAGAAGGAATAAGCCAGAACTTCCCAGTGAAATTCTGAAGATGCAGGGCAGACCTGTGCATTCCTCAATGTTTGTATTCACTGAAAAAAGCAGCAGTTGTTTCATACTGCCCAAAGAGAAACAAGAATGTTCCTGTTATGAGCACAATGCACACAGATGCATCTTTGAAGATGCCAGGTCTGCCCCCCCCAAGAGGACAATAAAGCAAGTACCTCTTGTGTGAAATGCAAGAAATACATCTGCAGAAAGCATACAATTACATTCTGTCCATCATGTGGAGAGCTTTGAAAATGTTGAACATGTAAATGTAAGAAAATGGGGCAGGTTGAATGAAAAACAGTACATGGAGAGGGTAAAACTTAGTTAGTTCAATAAAAATGTATTGTTATACCTATTAAGTGTTTATATAATCTATATAAGTGTTGATATAATCTAAAATAAAGTTATTATTGGTTTAATCTGTTTTTATACTGTTTTTTTAGTGGATTTATACAGTACGGGTCAAAACGACCCGCAACATAAACAACGTAATTTTTTTTCAACATAATACAAGGGTTAAAGTCCATGTTGATGGTAATTTCAGGACAATTTGTCTTCTTTTTTTCTGTCTCTGTCCCTCTTTCGTAATAAGATAATGATGATGTCACCATTGTGGACCTGTGGTTGCATGGTGATGTCACTGATGCGAACCTGTTAACGGTTGTTTTTAAGAACTATTGTTTCTAATTTTGATGACGTCATCAATGAAGTTAGCCACACCCCCTCTCTGTTCCTGTTATGTAAGACGCAAGTCATTGTGTTTGTGGTGCAGTAGTATTTTTAGACGTTTCCATGGTGACCACAGACACTCATGGCTGACCTGACCCTTCTTCAATCTCTGCTCATTTGATTCTTTTTTTTTCTATCTTTCCATGATTCTCTTCTTCTCATTTTTTCCTCCTCCATTTCTCTTTCATCCATTTCTTCTCATTGTGGTCGTCCTCTTTCTGGTTGTCCTTTTGTTCCTCATCCATCTGGTCTCCCACCTCTCGGTCCCCCTTTATTGTCCCCTCTTTTTTCTAACTTCTTTCTCCGCTGGCTTCTCCTCCAGAGCGTGGAGTTCGCATGAACAACGCTCCTCACCTGACGTCTGGTCCGTCTCTGCTCTCGAGCAGCAGTAAAGCTCGTGGGATGGGAACCAACTTTCTGAGTGGTTCTGGTCCTGGTCCAGGTTTCCGACACCTGAACAACAGCTGTCATTCTTCCTTCTCTCACTCCTTTCACAACCTGAACCAGCTTCCGCCGTCGTACGAGACCGTCATGAAGCCTGAGATCAGTCGTTACAGTTCTCTGAAAAAGCTGGGTGAGTGTGCGTCTCTTCTGTCTTCACTGACCGTTGACCATTCCTTTGTTCTATGTCTTTTGGATGGTGCTATAGGCTACAGGAAACATGTAACTGACCTCAGCCCAACACAGCAGGCAAAACATTCTTCTGACCTGGCTAAATTCATCTACAAATATTAGAAATGTTAAATATAAATTTACTAGGGGTGTGAACCTTTCACCCACATAACGATCCGATTCAAATCTCGATTCACAGGCTACGATACGATTCAGTAACGATTCAAAAAAAATTTTGAAAAAAAACTTTTAACTACACTATACAGCTGCCAGTCATTTTTAGTTTTAGTTTATTTAATAGGGGGAAATGGAATTTCATAAGCACATGGTTAAGTGAAAAGGAATTAGCCAAAAGCTAGTTTTCATCTGTAGTCCCCTGGCCATGATGTAAGAAGGCTTCTGCCTGTTGAATTGCATGAACATTTGCAAAATTTTACTTCGTTTTTTTTTTTTTTTACACAATTTGTCAATATGGCCTTCTAAAGCAGAACTGATTGACAATTTATACTTTGTCTCCATTAACAAGTATATCAGGAGACTCTCTACTTATTTTAGTGAAATCTATGCCTATAGTTATAGAAAGGTTTAGCTGTAGACAACACTCCTGTAACCAGATTGTCTCATAGGACATTGTTTTGTAATATAACGAGCGATAGATTCCGTTATTGCCTTGGACTTTGCCAAGTTTTTACTAAACAGCGGTTGGAAAAACGTTTGTATTTTATTCTGTCCGTTCCTCTGACTACTGGTGATTACTGCCGTGTCAGCGTCACCGTCATCAGACTGCTAAGGTTTGTTGGACCTCCAGTGTATTCAATTGCGAATCGCGTTGCTTTTATCTCTTTCCATCCTTCTTGAAAAAAAACAGATGATGTCCAAACATTCGATTTTAAATGAGAAACGCTGTAAGTTTCGTCTTTGTTGTCTGCCATGTTGCTCAGATCAGATTAAAACCCACAACCTGAACTCCAATCAAATGATCAATTGCTTTACTGCATTTTAACCAGTCAGAGCTTTATTGTCCGATACAGTCAGATCGTGTAGGTCACAGATCAATAACCGATCCAAAACGATTAATCGTCACACACCTACAATTCACCAATTCAAACTCAACATACTTCAGTGTATACGTTATAATATGTTGCAATATAATCCTCACTGTTACTGTGTTAATACTGTGACCGATGAAGCAGTTTTCTCAGCAGGAGTAGGAGTTCATGTCCTGTCTCTTCTTGTAAATAGACTATATCCATTTTCTAGGAGCAGTTGCTAAGGTAACTAACTCTTTTTTACCATATTTTTTTGGTTATTTCCACCAAAAATTTATTCAAAAAAGGGATGTGCGATTGGAGAGGCAATTAGTACAGAATTTCTTTAACCTATCGAAACACAACTTGGTCACCCCCAGTTGACTAAGTTCGGGACAGGATGATGTTCTGTTAACTCTTGCAACTCCAGTCATGGAGCAGTATCACCCACTTTGTGACCTCATGGTGTCCCCCTGATATATGGACTTTGGACTAAAATTCTCTGTCTTTTTCCTACAGTTTCATGTATTTCTCCCATCTTTTTTATTTCTCCCTCCAGAGAAAGACGTGGACGATTCCTTC
>JAFBJS010000377.1:760598-805365 GCA_016785265.1 Paraplagusia blochii | reverse complement strand
GTATACTAATAATACTAATACTAATACTAATACCGATGAGGCAGTTTTCTCAGCAGGAGTAGGAGTTCATGTCCTGTCTCTTCTTGTAAATAGACTATATCCATTTTCTAGGAGCAGTTGCTAAGGTAACTAACTCTTTTTTACCATATTTTTTTGGTTATTTCCACCAAAAATGTATTCAAAAAAGGGATGTGCGATTGGAGAGGCAATTAGTACAGAATTTCTTTAACTTATCGAAACACAACTTGGTCACCCCCAGTTGACTAAGTCCGGGACAGGATGATGTTCTGTTAACTCTTGCAACTCCAGTCATGGAGCAGTATCACCCACTTTGTGACCTCATGGTGTCCCCCTGATATATGGACTTTGGACTAAAATCCTCTGTCTTTTTCCTACAGTTTCATGTATTTCTCCCATCTTTTTTATTTCTCCCTCCAGAGAAAGACGTGGATGATTCCTTCATCTACTTAAACTCCAAACGTCGCTTAAACAACCCACAGCTCTTCTTCCACTCCTCCCAGCACCACCTGCCAGTAGAAGGAGACTTCACCCTCGGATCTCGAGGAACTCTCCCCCTCAATGGTTCCAGACCCTGCCTCTACATCCCAACCTCCACCCCCAATCCATACCCACTTCCTGGACAGCATCATTACACAGGCTCAGCTTTTGAGCGGCCGCCCCGTCGGGTCCGATCCCAGGATCAGTTGTTGGCTGTTGGAGAGGGGAACACTCTAACCAGGCTTCCAAAAAATTTGCAACACCAACCGTATTACAAATCTTCAAGTTCAAGGAGCTCCACCTCTCAAACACTTCGCAGGTGAGATGAAGGTAAATGGGAAAATAAAATCTGTGGTTGTCCTTAAACTTTTGGACCATGTTCTATCTCTGTTTCAGGTCCCATGAAAGGCTCCTTGTCTCACCTGACCATCTGAAGGACGGCCTAATGACAATGGGGCTGCTGGTGGGTGGGGCAGATAAAGGAGAAGGTATTCCCACCATGGGTCGTCTTGGCCACCACCAGAAGGCTCAGTCGCAGCAGAACATCTGCGTTACGCCATCAATGGAGCGCCACCATATGGTCAAAATGAACTCGCAGCCCACTTCCAGTCACGACCACTCCGTTGTGCGGGCGGGAATGGGTCTGAGCGGGCATGGAGGATGGGAAGGTCGTGGGACCGCTGCCGTTGTGGGTCACCCCAACGCCAGACGCATGGCTTTTGCCACCAAGAGACAGAACACCATTGAAAAGCTGCACTTTATCCCTGGAGGAGCAGCAGGAGTCGCAGGAGCACAAGGACTCCGCACAGGGAGCAAAAATGAGGTGACAGTGTGAGGAGGAGTAAGAGGAGCTGCTGCCATGGAATGAAGAGGAGGACTGTAGGAGAGGAACTAGGGATTGTGGAAAAGTCTTTTCCGAAAGTCAGCTCCTCCAGGACCCTCAAGATAGACACATGAGTGTGAAAGGAAATGAAGTCATGGAGAAGGGTGGAGGTTCTTCGAGATGTCAGCCCTTCTTTGGTTTCTAGATCCTTCCCAGCTGCTCTGACAGAACTTCTCCTTTAAAAAGCTGTGTGGGAAGAATCCTTCATTCCCTTGAAGGAGGAGGACTCTTCCTTAACTTGACTCCCATCAAGTCAAATGTCTTAGAAGGACACCTCCTGTCCATGTCATCACCAATCGCTCTCCTCCTCATTCTTTGTTGCAACAACAAAACACACAAAAAAAACCCCAGAGAAGCAAAAAATCTATTGTGAGTGAACGGCAGAGAACACTTTCCTCCTTCTACTCCTGTGTGTGTGCGTGTGTGTGTGTCAGATTGGCCGTTGCATTAAATTACTGTTAGAAACCGTCGCACTTTGACTGCACAACATGAGAGAAAATTGTGAGAGAAGGAATTTGACTTTTTGACAGGTGTTTTGACACGTTGCCATCTACCGTGTGGCCAAACTTTCTTTTCTACAACCTGGACTTGAGGTCACCTGACTGTGTGGTTCTGATGAGTTCACTTCCTGTTTGTTCTTCCTCTGAATGACATTAAAATCCTGATCATCATTTTTTTTTTTAATCTCTAGATGTGAAATTAAAAATGTTTACAGTCTAAAAAAAAACCTGTAAAACAGCAACCTGGAGTCTGCAAGATGAGTTTACGACGTCATGTCCTGTGTGTGAATGTGTTTGTTTTCTTTCTTTGCTCAAAGGTGTAGACTAGCCCAGAACATCAGCAGCTCACCCCCAGCTTTGGCCTTGAAACTGTTTTCCTTCCTCATGACGTTCCTCCTGTCATGCATGTTGGGAGATCAGGCACTAAGGACAACAGTGTCTTCTTCTTGGACCTATCAGGTTGGTGTGTGCCGTTCAGTAGTTGTGAAAGATGCATCAAATCCATGTGACACAAGCCGTGATACGACATGTTTGTCCCGATGAACCAAAGCTCTGATTTTCTCTGTGACGTTTGCTTTGTCTGTTTCCTGTTGATTGTGTCTAGTATGAACAGGCATTTAATTCTGCTGAACCTTTAAAAAGATAAAAAAAACCCTCTTTGCTGTTTCCAGCTGACCATCCTGGTACCACCAGTGCCATCTACTGTTCAGCCACTCTTTGACAACCTGAACTGAAACTTGTCTCCTTTCTTTGTGCTGGTTTTAAAAGGAATAGTGTTTTTTGCAGGTTGTGTTGCTCCTACTTTGACCACTTTTTAAAATGTTTTGTAAAAAAAACAAACAAACGTTAAGGACATTGTATCTTTCAATTTTCTTCTGGGACTGATAGAGTTTATTGATTGTGTTTACACATTGATGCCCAGATGAAACTGAGGCTCTGTTTGTGTGATGTATTTCTTAAGCTACCACACATACCTCAGCTTGTATGAAACACATTCTTCACTCAGAAATAAACGACTTTCTTATTGATCTTTTAATATGAAACTGTGTTTCACTGCAAATAACAACAATAAATAAAACATCTCAATCATGTCTGACATGTCTGTGTGATGAATCTCTTACTGGTTCTAACTCATTTACTCACTTTCCCTGTGGGCCACTATGGTTAAACCTGCGGAGAACGGACCAGGGTGTTGGTCTGCTCCTGGTATGGAGGTGACCTGAGTGTGTGGTCTGAGGAGGTTGTTGGTGGTTGTACACTTGTCCCGTGTCTCCTCCTCGTTTCTGATTCTTCTGGGCTCCACATTGACCTCAAATCCGGGCTTGGTTCATATCCACTCGGATATGTTCCGGTCCCGTACAGGAAATGGAACTTTAGGGTTGAGATCAGCGACTGGACCGAGTCGAATTGAGCCGAGCCGAGCTGGCTGGAAACCAGGAAAAAGATACAATCAACATAACAGAGAGGTGGGGGAGGTCTGAAGGCGTTTTCGGGTGTCTGGAGGTTCGAGACCACTTGGCCCTGGATTCTTCCACCTGCTTTTTTTTAATTAAATGGCCCGAAGAGCCTGGCACGGCTGTCTGACGCGGGGCTGATGGAGATCCCGTCGCTGTTTGCACATGCTGCTCCTCGGCTGCAACAGAACCAGGCCCCGCGGTCTCTGCGACTACCACACGGGCTACGATGCAGCTGCTGATTTCGCGAAACCACGGTTCTTCCGAATCTCTGTGACTAGACCGGAACAGCGGGCATTTACAGGTGAGTACCGGCCATTAAAAAAAAGAAAAGAAAAAAGAGCGGCGTTGTTTAAAAACACCGAGGCGGCTACATGCTAACACTAAGTCCATGCTAACTCCATGCTAGCCCAGGACAATATGGACAAAATATTGATATTATATTGACAATTTCAGTATAAATAAAAAAGTCCAACGTTCAACCACAACCAAAATGAAGCGGTTTATCAATAAGTACATTTAGTGACTTTTACTCGGTATTAGTTTGGAGCTTTGGTTCGTGTTTTCGCCTCAAAACCCCAACACACTTCAGTTCGGTGTAAATCAAATCACATAGCGGTTTATTGTGATGGGATTTAACATGAAGAGACGACATTGGAGAATATTTCCCATTCAGTCAAACAAACTGAAAACATATTTCACATGGATTTCATTGTTTCACAACCCATACAGTGAACCAAGGAACTAGGACCTTTTCAGACCAAAGGTCCCCTAAGACAAGAGACACTGACGGAACAGAGACAACCTCCTGTCATAGAAATGTCAATTTATATCGGTGTGTTTGTCAGTCTGTGTTTACATAAAAACACAGAAAGTATTGTTGGCCTGTTGGTTCAGTTTTGTTCCTTTAGTGTATTGCTGATTTTAAAAAAAATGCATATATGTATGTATGTGTATATGTATGTATGTGTATATGTATGTATGTGTGTATACTGTATATGTATGTATGTGTATATGTATTTATATATGTATGTGTATATGTATGTATATGTGTGTATATATGTTTATGTACATATATGTATGTGTATATATGTGTGTGTTTGTGTATATATATATATATATACATATATATATACACTGTATATATAATTTAGATTTCCAACTTTTTTATTCTAATGATAAAAACATAACATGATATAAATTTAACAGATATATATGTGTGTATACATCTATTTACATATGTGTATATGTTTGAAATTGTTGACTCACTGTGTCAACCCCTGAAAAACGGGATAAGCCGAAAGGAGAAGAAAGAACACATGTTTGTATATGTTTGTGTGTCTATATATATACACATATATAGTTGTAAATTAATCTATTTGTGTATATATACATATACACACATTTAATAAACTGAGAGACATGACTAATGACTTTGACTTAGAAGACATTGAACACATCACAACAATTTTTACCCTCTTGTTGAGCAGTTTGATTATCAGCTGTAAAGTTTCTCTCTAGTTTGTCTTTACGGTGTCTCCCAAACTGACAGACACCTGTCACAGAACATTGATAAATTAACTATCCATCATTGACTACTAGGCTGCAGGTCAAACATACACACAAATAACAGCTTTTTGCTATTCTCCTATGGGCTTGTCCCCTCAGGGGTTTCCACTGTGAATCATCTGTTTCCGTCTCCCTCTGTTCTCTCCATCATCTTCTCTGACTCCCAACTATTTGCATATCCTTCCTACTGCATTTCATCAATCTTCTTATTGGACAAACTCAAACTCAATCTGTCTTCTCTTAGATGTTTCTCCAAACTTTCCCATCTGTGTTGTTCCTCTAATCACCTCATCAAGAAAGGGCTTGGGGCTGATCCTTGATGCAGTCCCACCTCCAATTTAAAGTCTTCTGTTTGTCCAACTGTTGGACTATTCCCATAAATGGCTTTCACCAATCTAACATACTTAGATTGGTGAAAGATTGGGGAGACGTGATCATGGTGTCTCCCCTGCCAGGTAACCATTGCACTCCGACTGTCTGACCCCTGTAAATTCCCCAAATGTGGGACTCTCATAATTTCTGGTAGTGGGGGACTGTGTCCACGCTCTCCCCTTTATAATAGGGGCAGAGACATAATTTCCTGAAGGATACCCGAGGTATTAATATACAGTGGTGCCTCAGCCCTCGACCATCTCGACCCTTGACCAAAATTTTTGAGAAAAATTTGCCTTCACTTTCACTTTCGAACGGCGCGAGAGAGCATTCAGGCAGCCGCGCTTGGCGAATCAAGCCAAACCGTGTGCATTCTGTCTTGTTCAGAATTCAACACGAACAGACCTACCACCAGCGCGGCTCTTTATTGAATTATTTCTTATGGGAAAACTTAATTCAGACCTCGACCAAATCAGACCTCAACCACCAACCTGGAACGGATTCGAAAGCTGAGGCACCACTATAGTAATTTATTTATTTACTTCTTTGGCACTAATCCAAACATGCAGACTTCTTCATGCAAGACCACAATTCCTTGTCTCCCTGTCATAGGCCTTCTCTAAATCTACAAAAACACAATGCAGCTCCATCTGACCTTCTCTGTTCTTCGCCTCCACAATCCTCAAGGCAAATTTGCATCTGTGGAACTGTTTCCAGGCATAAAACCATCCTGCTGTTCACAAATCTCTATTTTCGTTGTACATAAATACGTCTTATTGATACAAAATATAAACCTTGATACTTGTTAATTAACCTAAATTTCTGAATTAAACACACAACAGTAATTAAGTATTTTTTTTTAGTAAATAAAAAAATAATTAGTTTGGGGACTTTACAATCGTGATTTATGGCCTCCTTCAGTCAGTGGATTGTTTAGAACAACTCAGCCACCTTTGCCTTTGATTAAAAAGAAAATACTGATATAGACTCATGACCAATGTCATGATAATCAGTTCTTGTACATGCAACAGCCGACTCTTTTCTGACTATTGTCACACATCATTTGATTTTGTCAATTGCTCCTAGTAAGTAAATTTGTTTTCACTTGACAGCACAATAGCATTGAACCGTATGTAATGTGGCAGCAACAGAACACTGTCATATCACAGCTGCAGGAATCACATTAAAAAGCTAAGGAGCAGAATCATGTGTGACCCTTTTGTTGAATGTTTTTATTTTATTGAACATACATCAGAGAAAAGTTCTGACCAGTGAATAGTCGCATTACTTCACTGACTAGTCAGAAAATACTGGTGCACCAGGTGGGGCTGTAGGGTTGCTGGTGTCCCTGGAACCACTTTGCGTTCTAGCTTCTGCCATTTCTCCCACTTTGTTGACTACCGTTTCTGCTGGAAGGTCAACAGAGGTGGATATGGTCTGATCAACCAAATGTCCACATGCTGGCTTTGAAATCATGGAATGAACATAGTAAATAAAACGTATCTCATTTCAGCTTTTGCCTGGTGTTTATAGTGAACTTTCACTCATGATGATGCCATTACTATTTGTTGTGAGGCTTGTTGTAGATAAATGTAAAAACCTTTGTTATTTGAATCATTAGAACAACTTGAATGTTAAAGTTGAGCTTTTTGATTTGTTTTTCAGATCATCTCCATGAAAACACTGAGCAGCAGTAACCACAGCAGCAGCAGCAGCAACTAATCACGTGAGTTTTTCTTTAGCTCCAAATGTTGACAAACATAATTAAACATTTTTTACCACATTTGCATTATAACCTTGGTGGATTAGTAATGTCGTAAATGCATTAACTACCATAGCAAGACAGAGTAAAATTGTGAGGTCTGCAAGGAGCAGAGGTGGTGTGGGTGGAGGAGTTTAGATACTGAAGATCAACTGTTCAGATCAGTGGACTGTGGAAGAGACTGAGGAGAAGACAAGAGTGGAGTCAGGATGGAACAGCTGGAGAAAAGAGTCAGGAGTGATCTGTGATAGAAGAGAGTCAGCTAAGGTGAAGGGACAGTGGTGAGACCAGTCTTGATGGATGGATAAGAGAGACTAGGAATAGACAGAAGACATGAGAGAGCTGGAGGTGGAGGAGTTAAAGATGCTGAGATTCCCTTAAGGAGAGATAAAGATGGACAGTGATTAGAGGGACAACACAGACAGAAAAGTTTGGAGAAAAAGCTGAAGAGGACAGATTGAGATGGTTTGGACATGTTCAGAGGACAGTGGATACACGTTGGTAGGAGAATGATCCTAGAGATGGAGCTACCAGGTAGGAGACAAAGAGGAGATTGAAGGATGCAGTGAGGAAGGACATGGAGGTAATTGGAGTTAGAGAAGAAGATACAGAGAACAGGGGGAGATGGAAAATGTTGACTTGTTGTGGCAACTACTGAAGAAGGAGCAACGCAACGAGGAGAGGAAAATTCGTTGACAACCATTGTGACCATGGTTACCGCATTAATGTTATGATTTAGGGTTTAGTTGTGATTCAGGTTAGAGGTCAACCAGATCTTTGGTAAATTATTAATCAACAACAACAACAACAGTGGTCATTCGTGTGTTCCTCTTGTTTCCTCAGACTTGACAAGGATTTGCCAGTGTCAACACAACCACCTGCGATGAACACAGTCCACAGATGCTGAAGAAAATTCTTGGAAGAAACACTACAGACCTACTAAGTGTCCTACTTACGTTCAGTGCATAGGTCATTATTTATTAACTTAATTTTCCTTGTCAGATGGAAGCACTTAGAAACCTGAACAAGGTTTTAAAATCATAGAGTCTCTAATAAATCTCCCCACGGTTTCTTGTAGTCCAAAAAGAAACTCATCCAATAACCAGACTAGATAAGTCAAAGTATTACTGTTTTCTTGGGGAGTAGGACTTTGCTACAACTTCATTAAGAGATGTTTCAGTTCAGCAAGTACCCCATGGACCTTTTAGAGATGCTGAGTGGTCATCAAGCCCATCAGTTTAAAGGCCTCGGACTTGAGAGACAGCTGAGCCACCAGCAGCAAGTCCAACTGCAGCATCAGCAGCAGCTTCAACAGCAGCACCAACCTTCCACTGAAGCCTCAGGAACTCTTCTGTCTGGCCTGGGTCTTGGATCCCTCCAGAGCTCTCGTAGTAATGCCTTTGCGGATTCTTCTTCGCTGTTTGCTAAAATGAGCGCCCCGGCCCCACCCATCTCTCATCAAAGCCAATCGTCGTCTGCGTCACACAGCTCTAGGAAGTCCAGTAAGATCATCAGCAGCAGCAGCAACAGCAGCAGCGGTGGGAACTCTGCGTCAGGTTATCCCCAATTTCTACGGCCTTTTCATCCAGCTGAGGCGGCGCTGGCACAGGAGCAGCTCCACTCTGGGATGGGACGTTTTGACTTTGGAGGAAGCAGCAGTACAGGAAATGCAAGTGTAATTGGGAGTGTGGTCACACCAGGGCCTCCACCTCCACCACTACACCCAGGCTTATCCATTCCCCAGCCCTCACCGGGTCCCTCTTCCTCCTCGGCATCTCCTGCCACCTCTGCTCCAGTCACTAGCAATCCTTCTGGCAGTACCACCGTCCCATTGGTTGGACAGACTGATCCTCGCAGCCTCCATCAGCAGTTCAGCTGCATGCTTGCTGCAAACCAGTACTTCTTGTCTGGTGTCCCTGCAAACAGCAGCCTGGAACAGTTCCTTGTGCAGCAAGGCACCCACAACCATCTGGGCCTGGGCCTTACCCAAGGAGCTACAGAGTCAAACTCAGCTCTCGCACCACCTCCTGCCCTCCACTCCACCCACAGTCACCCATCTTCTCAGCCTCAGCAGCAGCAGCAGCAGCAGCTGACGTCTCACGCCTTATCGCACCCACACAGCCATGCCCACCACCCACATCCTCTTCATCCAGCCCCCCAGCCTGCTCCACTGGGAAGTTTTGATTTCCAAGGCATTCCTGTCTTGTCCTCCAACCAGATAGCCTCTTTGATGCAACAGGACACCGGCCTTCCTCTGCCCATCCCTCTACACTTGTCCCTCTCTAAAGATGATGCATCCAAGTCAGGAGACACCACAGCCACATCGTCCTCGAGCGGAGGTAGCAGGAGAAAAAAGGCAATGGCAGGCTACTTGCCCCAGAGAAAAGCAGACAGCAGTGGCCACAGCAGCAGCAGCAACAGCAGCAGCAACAGCACCTCAAGTCGACAAACTCAAAGCTCGTCTTCAGTAGTTGTGGCTGGGACAGGATCCACTATAAGTGGAATCAGCAGTGAACAACAACACTCCGCAATCCTGGCATCGTCCTCGCAGCGTTCTTCCTCCTCTGTCTCTTCCTCTGCCCCTTCATCCTCCAATCCCACCTCTGTGCTAGTAGCCAATAATAACCAGCAGTTGCCCAAAGACAGGGGTACTCACAGGAGCACCACATCTGAACCAGAACCCCTCTACCACTGTGGTGAGTGTGGTAAAACCTTCACCCATCTTTCCAGCCTGCGAAGGCACCTGCGCAGCCACGGCCTGACCCCGGAGAGTCAAAGCAGAAAGTTAGATTGCAACACACCTAGTCCAGAGAGGATATTCTGCTGTGGGGAGTGTGGAAAGCGGTTCAAAAAAAGGGGTCACCTTATCCAGCACAGTGTTACTCACTCAGAAAACCGGCCTTTTGCCTGTAGCATCTGTCAGAAGTCTTTCAACCGGCGTGAGTCCCTCACAAGACACGAGAAGATCCACGATGAAAAACCCTTCCGCTGCCCAGCATGCGGAAGGTGTTTTCGTGAGAGCACTGCTCTGCTCAACCATGCTGCCTCCGGAGCTTGTGGCAAACCTCCTCGCAATTCCAAAAAACAAGCCAACAGCGGGGGAAACAGTTCATCCAACTCCGGCAGCAGTAAAACGGGCAGCAGCGGAGGTGGAGTGGGCATTTTAAACAATGGAGTCACAATGACCAATGACAAGTATGCACCAGAGTATTCCAAAAACCGCTACCCCGGTCAGGCGTCCTTTAACAGCGGTGTTGACATTTATAGGCGCTCGCTGTCTTCATCCATGTACTCCTCTGGTAGTACATTAAGCAGTGAAATAAGCAGCCACACTCTTCGCAAAGCCCCTTTGGCCCCCACCCTTCACCCCCACCCCCAGAATCATCAACAACATCACCATCACCAACAACAACCACAGGAGCAGCCACATCTTCCTCTTTCTTCCCTATTGGATGACTCAGAAGATGAGGTCACCAGCAGTGCTATGTCAGCCATTGCAGCAGCTGCTGCAGCTTCCTGTGATTTAAACTCTGAGTGTAGGGATGGGGAAAGGAGGGACATTATTGGAGGATTGCTGGGAGGCCTGGGGTTTAGTACCTTAGGTGGTCCATCCTCTACTTCAAGCCTCAATGGCTCCACTGTGCCTTTGAACCACCCCAGAACCCTTCACGCCAAGCCTAGGAGGCCAAGGAAGCCCCGAGAAAAAAGAGACCCCAACACTGTAGTTAGGAGGAGGAGGAGCCCTGCACCACCCGGGGATGGTTCAGAGAGGCCATACGGTTGCCATATTTGTGGAAAACGTTTCAGGCGCGCTGAGACGTTGCGACGTCACAACCGCGTTCACACTGGAGAAAAGCCTCATTCCTGTGAAGTATGTGGAAAAATGTTCCGTGAGCCATTTCACCTCACTAAACACTTGACTGTGCACTCCGGGCAAAAGAATTACAAATGCAACCTTTGTGGGAAAATGTTTGCCTATGCTCAGAGTCTGGTGAGACACGGCAAGTTGCATAGAAGAGGGGAGATTGACAACCAGGGCAGGCGAATCAAGGGCGGTGTCACCGTCGGCCAAGTCTCTGGCAACTCCGAATACTTCTCATCCTGCTCCCAAGGAGAAAAATCACCGACTTCTGGAACTCCCTCCCAGAGGCTTTACACCTGCACTGTGTGCTGGAAGTCATTCCGCCACTACTTCAACATGACAGCACATCAGCAGACTGTACATGGCGGGGTCGTGGGCCGAGAGAAATCTTATCGCTGTGACGTCTGCGGTAAAGCCTTTGCCTACTCCAATAGTTTAGTACGACACAAACTATCGCAGCACGGTATAGACCGCAGTGACCAGCGTGTCTCTCAACCCCACGCCACTGGGTTTTCACCACTCTTCTGCGACACGGCACAAGGTTCTGACTATACCGGGCTGTCCCCCATGCTGCAGGGACCTCCGAGGGGCCCTGAACAGCCCTATGACCTGCAGCACCCTTTTTATTACCGCTCAAAAAACTTCCAAAAGCCACATGGACACATAAGAAAGCAGAGAAAGAAGAGAAGGCATGTTGAGATTCACAGTATCATGAGGGATGGGAAGCTGGTGGGTTTTCCGTTGAGTAAAGACACTAGGAGAAAGCTGACGCTCCTCAAGAAAAAGAGGGGAAGGGTGCAGGCACAGATCAAGAAGAAGAAGCTCCTGGCTCAGCTCAGGATAAAAGGGGGAACAATTGCAGTCAAAGCCTGGAGCGGTGGTGCTGTAAAGGTCACCGGGCTTACCTCACTGGACATCCAAATCAAGCGCTTCCCCTGTCCCATCTGCCCCAGCACCATGTATGCCAGGCAGGGCTCTCTGCTGCTCCACCATGCCGTTCGACATCCACCGCACAACTCGGACAGACGTGCTCGACTGCTGTGTCAGGTCTGCGGACGACGGACAAGCTCACTTCATAAGGCCCTGAAACACAGAGGTCAGCATCTGAAACAGGCTGCTTTCCAGTGCCACAAATGCAGGAATTGTTTCTGGAATCCTCGACTACTAGACAGACACAAGTTCTCCTGCCGGGGGATGAGCAGCGGAAGCTGGGAGTTAATGACAGTCAGACCTGTGTTGTCCTTCAGCCATTCACACGGTGATGGTTTGCCTGGACAAATCAGCACTCCCACTCTGGTGCAGCAGTAAATTAACAGTTGAAAGGAATCTGAACCAGTGAGAGACTTAAGATTGTTCTGGAATCATCTGAAAATGCAGTAAGCTGGTTATAAAAAAAAAAAAAAAAATACAAGGACTTGAACAGACTAGAAGGAGAACCAGCTTCTGGTAGAATCCACACCAGTGAAGGTCAAAAGTAGTGTGAGTTTTAGGTTTTCATTCCCTTTGGTGTTGTATAAACATGCAAACAAATATCAACATCGGTTGTATTTTTACATCTACCCACATTTCAAACCACGTCTCTGTCCTGCGCTGGCTTTCTGTTGCCCTTTTTCGTAGATTGAATGCTAACTTTTGATGAAATAAATAAGAGAAAATGTCTTTTTCACACCGTTAGTCATTGGGAAAAAAAATTGAAGAAATGACAGGGACGTTCTTAACACTTTACAGGTTTAATTATTTTTTTAAGCAAAGTAAATTAACACCTTTTTAGAAACAACTGAAGTGGGCAGAGTTTACTTTAATCATTATTATATTTTAGGCGGGAGGATGGGGGCGGCGGGGGGTATGTTCATCTGAAATGTCCTTTCATTGTTTTTTATCGATGTACTTCTTCCTTCTCCTTTCACGTCTTTTGTAACACACACGTCATTATCCTTGAAGTTTCATTTTTGTCCATCTAAACATATTAATGTTGTTCTTGCTATTATGATGTTTGTTATTGTTAGGACTAAATAACCCTGATTTTCTTCGACTAAAAGTGAGTTGATGAAAACCTAAAATAAAAAAGTTTTTAAAAAGTTGTTCTGCATGTGAGGTTTAAAACAAGAGCAAACAACATTTTGTGGCATTGACTAGACTTTATATGGATGGATTTTAAATAAAAAAAAAATATCACCCTGGCGACTTTGGTGACAGGGATAATGTTGGATGGGGGGGCAGCCAAAAAAAAAGATAAAACCATATTTTTTTGTTGCATAAACTAATAGTGTTGGGCCGCCTGCGAAAGATTGCTTGGACGCCCGAGGAAATTACTGAGTACAGCTTTTAAAGTACAATTCTAAGCCGTTGATTAAGTGCAGTGACACCTCATAGTCAGCAGGTGGGGCCCTTTCCTAACATGTCTAATGATCTGAGTTGTTTTTTTTTATCTTTTTATAGGAGTAATTCAATATGTCAACATCAATAAGGTTTCGCAGCATTTAAAAACATCTTGAAAATAAGTTTATTAAAAATCCAAACTGGTGTATTTTACATTTTTTGTCATCGTTTAAAAAATATTTAACTGGTAATCCTTGTAGAAGTATAATCACTTCGCTACCTGGACCCAGGGATAACATTAATTAATGAATGAATCTCTTTAACAGATGACGGAATCGAACTAGGAACCAGTGACTGTTGTTGTGCCACTATAATCCAGGATTACTTAGCCTGAAGACGTCGATGTCAACTTGTAAACTATTTCATTTCATCTTATCTGTACCACACGTTTTTTTAAATCAACCCCATCTCTCCTGGTCACGTGTCAGTCGCCAGGGTACAGTCGTGGGTGGATCCTGAACTATCCATCGGCCAATAGCAAAGCGCAGCCCAGGTAGGACCAATCCGAACGAGCGGTCGCAGCGCGTGCGACTGACATGTGCTGGGTACGCGCACGCTGCGCCCCTGGCTGGATGTAAAATATACATCGTGACGTCACGTTCTGAGTCCACGGTGAGTCTGAATTGCTCTACAACACAACAGTTGACAACAGGGTTAGCCAACACAGTTGTGGGCTAGTTTTCAGACCGGAAGTTACGAGGGTTAGCTGAACCAACGTCCGCAGCTAGGGTCGTGCTCGTGTTTTACACTCGGTGTGTGTGTTTCAGATGCTGGCGTGAAACCCCATTTCGATTGACGCGAGGCGTGGTTTAGGTGATGCCTTCACTGACGATAGGAAGAAAGTGAGAGTCGAATATGATTTTGTTTGGGTGCGTTCGTGTTACCCTATCCTAGACACACTAATGCCGGGAGTATACTTAACAATATAAACGTTTACTATAGTGTATAATATTATAGTATTATAGTGTTGTATAGTGTCATTGTACTCCTCTTGCTGTGGGTGAGACATTTCATAAAAATAACAAACAACAACTTCTTAAATTCAAAACACTAGCAGCAGTAGGCTCAGGCACAGACTACAGCCAAGACAGCTGTGAGGGAAAAAAACAAGAAGCCAGAAAAAAACTACTATGTTACTTGTTTTTAGAACAGAAGACAGTTTTTACCAGCACGAGTTTGAGCATTGAAGGCATCGCAGCCATTCGCCAACAAAAAGGGGCGTTGAAATGGGCGTGGGCATTAGATGCAAACGATCAACGCCCCCGAGCTTGTTCCCCGTGAGCGGTGACGTCACACGCGCTGCCCCGTGTTGGTTCCAGCTGACAGAGAAAGAGAGAGAGGGAGAGAGAGAGTCACCAACTTTGACTCTGTCATGATTTGATTCTGTTTTCTCCATCTTTGTGTTTTCTTTCGCTCCTCTCACCTCCACCATTCCCATCTCCCTTGTCTTCCTCACCGTCATCTTCATCTTCACTCTAATCCTCCCTCTCTCCAGCTAAGGCTCTTCTAGCGATGGTGAGCGATTCTCAAATGTAACAAATCCGGAGTATATCTCTGGTGTGGAACAGAGGAACCAAGGAAAAGCTGAGCTGCTGCTTCTGGACTTGTACCGGACCCGAGTCCACAGTCAGCCACTGCTTCTGGACTGCACCGGACCTGAGTCCACTTTCAACCACTGGCTCTGGATGCTACTCCCTCTTTCATTTTGGAAAAAATAATTTTGGTTCAAACTTCGGGAATGATTTGAGGAGGTCATCATTTCTTCTCTATGCCGTCTACTCTTATCTCCTATCCCACATGTCAGTCCACTTCTCTGATTGGATCAAAAACAGCTTTTTATGAAGAGACTTGGAGTTCCTCCACCTTGTGGTGTTGTGGAGACATGTCCAGGCCCCGTACCCAGCTGTTGTCTGCAGATTTGTCTGTAGGAGCCACTGAGTGTGGCCCCCGTGTGACCTCCATGGATAACCTGAAGACCCTCTTGGAGTTGCCAGTTAAGAGTGACCAGAAAGGAAGTAAGGATTGCTGTCAGGTGAAAGGTGAGCACGTGGGACGACTTTCTCCTCTGTTCCTTTAACACCAGTTTAAAAAACATGTCTGTGGTCACGAAACCATCTCTTGTAGATGAAGGTTCTCAGTCATCCCGGTCATGGTGGAGGTTAAACTGGATGAAACTGAATGTCCAGTTACTTATCTAAACCCTTAACTCTGATCCATCTCTTCTTCTTCTTCTTCCATACATTAACATGTTTGGCTCATGACATCATACTGTTCCAAGTGTCTGGCAGTGAACATCAGTTTTCACAATTTCTACCTTATTTGATCCACAACAGTGGTGGCTATGCTAGCCTGGTCCAGATAGAGAGAAGGAACTTCTGGAATTAATACCTGGGGAATATCCTTCAGGAATTGGGTCTTTTCTACTTACATCACATCTACATTCTTGTTTATTTCTATTTAATTTTGTACCAACAATAGTGTGTCAAAGTTTTAACAATCTAAAAAAAAATCTTAGTTTTTGATATTTTTATCTAGGTTTATCTGAGTTGATTAAATGTAACTGAAAAACAAAATGTCTCCTTGTAGACGCAAAATTGTCCATCTACCTGACTGGGACAGACTGCAGGGGGTGCTGTTCCTAGATACTTTGGTCCAGTGTAGGGGACTTAAAGTCCAGAGGCCTGAGACTGGAGTTTGTTTCCACACGATCGCATCATGACCAACAGAGACTGATGAGAAGCTCTTGAATTAGGTTGAACCAGATGACGACCAGTAAACTGACATTTGCGTTGCTGGTTTCTTGGTTATATGGCTCTGCTTTTCACTTTTACATCAACTGCGAATACGTTTTATTAACAGTTGATTAACAAGAACAATATTTTTTCGTCATTTCTCCCCAGACAAACAAGTGTCATCGGATCTGGGAGACACCTCGTTGGCTGTGGATGCTGCAGCACTTGGTGGAGTCCCTGGTTCCAGTTGTCCTTGTCCGCACTCACAGTCAGCGTTTTTGGGCCCACTGCTTTGGGAGAGAACACTTCCGTGCGAGGGAGGATTATTCCAGCTCCAGTACATGGACCTGGAGGAGTTCCTGATGGAAAACGCTGCAGGAATGCACAGTAATGCCGCCGGTCCTAGCAGTACCCACATACCATCTCATGTAAGACCGGCCAGGACCAGAATGGTGGACTTAGACCAGGAGGAGGCCCTAAATTCTGCATGCTTCTCTCATTCTTCTCTTTTCATTATCTCAGAATTCCCGTGTGGTGGTTCCCAGTCAAAGTTCAAGTTCCCAATGCCTCCCTGCCTCACCTTCTCCCTGCTCCACGGCGTCATCTTCCAAATCTTCTTTCTCCTCTTCTCTGATTGGACTGGAGACTGTGCTGCCTCCTCCTGCCCTTCCACTTGAAGAGGAGATGATGGAAGGACCCGAGGGTCTCGATGGTGAGTGTTTGTATCCCACTCCCACTCCTCAGGTCAACGTGCTGATGTTTACTTCACAGCACGAGTCCCTAAACCAGAGATGCTCCATGTTGAGCTTTTTGTCGAAGTTCTTTTGTTCTGACACTGTAAGTGCCATTTAATTTGAGACAATTTAAGAAAATAGCTTCAAGTTATTTAGTGTTAAGTTTCAACTGCAAACTGTGATGTTCTATAAGTTCCGCCCATGAGATATGAAGATCACTTTCCTAATGTTGTCAATGTTATCATTTCTCAACTGTACTATATAGGGTTCTCACACTTTGTGGTATGAATCTGTTTTCTAAGTTGATGTGTTATCAGAAGTGACCAGCATCATAAAAAAAGTACAAACAAACAACTCAAATGTGGTTCAAAGACAATGCCCAAACACTGGTTCCATTAGAATATTCAGCTACAAGCCAATGAACCCACCGACCTGCAGAGGGAGACACTGACATCAGCTGGTCAACAAATGTTGCTGCACATTTGGTAAAACTCGCCTACTCTTTCTAGGCACTGGAGGTAAAGAAGGCAGCAGTGACTTCCAGGTCAACTTTGACCCTGACCCTGCCGACGTGGTTCTATCCAGCATTCCGGGTCAGGAGGCCTTTGATCCCAGAAGTCACGGCTTCAGTGAGGAGGAGCTGAAACCTCAACCAATGATCAAGAAGGCCAGGAAGATCGTG
The DNA here is from genome assembly GCA_016785265.1 of Paraplagusia blochii. Classification (NCBI taxonomy): domain Eukaryota; kingdom Metazoa; phylum Chordata; class Actinopteri; order Pleuronectiformes; family Cynoglossidae; genus Paraplagusia; species Paraplagusia blochii. Next base: position 787,938 of record JAFBJS010000377.1, on the reverse strand, counting down.
GTCCCTGAAGAGCAGAAGGTACTCAATCTGGAGATTGTTAAACGGCTTATGTTGTTCAACAGAATTTTTGAGTTTCAAGGAAGGAGTAGAGATTTGTGAATAACACTATGGCCAAGAAAGAGGACCATAGATGCAATATCTGCCTCTGCCATTGTGATGGAGAAGAACAGAGAAGGTCAGAAGGAGCTGCTTTGTGTTTTTGTAGATTTAGAAAAGTCCTATGACAGGGAGCCAAGGAATGAACTGTGGTTTTGTATGAGGAGTGGCAGAGAAGCATGTTAGATTGGTGCAAGACATGTATGAAAACAGTACAACAGTGGTGAAGTGTACTGTTGGAAGGACAGAAGATATTAAGGTGGAGGTGGAAATGAATCTCCGCTTATCATATGTGTAACATTCGTTCTTGAATCAAGGATCAGCCCTGAGCCCCGTCTTGTTTGCTTTAGTGATGGACAGATTGACAGATGAGGTCAGACAGGAGTCTCCATGGACCATGATGTTTGAAAGTGTCCTTGTGATCCTTAGTGAGAGTAGGCAACAACTAGAAGAGAACATGAAGGTTCTCAGTCATCCAGGTCATGGTCAAGGTTAAAAGGTTAAGTTAGGCAACTGGACATTCAGTTTGAAGAGAAGAGAACTTAGAGAGGTGGAGGTTTACGCTAGATTGAAGAGCAATGAAGGTCAGTCAAAGCAGGACAGAATACATGTGTTTGAAAGAAAGTGAGAACAGTGGAATGGTGGAGGTTAGAAGGAGCAGAGGAGGAGAAGGAGCAGGAGTTTAGATCCTGAGGATCAACTGTTCAGACCAGTGGAGACTGTGGAAGAGACAGAGGAGAAGAATAGAGTGGAGTCAGGATGGGACAACTGGACAAGAGTCAGGATTGATCTGTGATAGAAGAGAGTCAGCTAAGGTGAAGGGACGGTGGTGAGACCAGCCATGATGGAGGAATAGACAGGAGACAGAGCTGGAGGTGGAGGTGGAGGAGTTAAAGATGATGCTGGGATTCTCTTCAGGAGAGACAAGGATGGACAGGATCAGGACTGAGGTGATTAGAGGGACAATAGAAGCAAGTCAGCTGAGATGAAGGGACGGTGGTGAGACCAGCCATGAAGGATGGATTAGCGACACCAGGGATCTCTTGTTATCGCTCGTACACAGGTAGGTTTACGGAAAAAAGCTAGAGAAGACAGTTTGAGGTGATTTGGGCATGTATCCCAGAGATGGAACTACCAGGTAGGAGACAAAGAGGAGATTGATGGAGGACATGGAGGTAGTTGGAGTCATATGGAAAGGGCCTCTTTCGTGTCCATTCTTCCTTCCTCTATTTTAATCACATGACTGACCATCTACCTCCCTATTCTTCTTTCTCCGCACCCTTCCACACGCTGCATTCCCTTCATCACCGTTTATAGGATGACAAGTACTGGAACCGACGTGTGAAGAACAATGAGGCTGCAAAACGTTCCCGAGATGCTCGCAGGCTCAAGGAAAATCAGATCTCTGTCCGAGCAGCGTTCCTTGAAAGGGAGAACGCTGTGCTCCGCCAGGAGGTGGCAGACATGAGAAAGGAGCTGGGACGCTGCCGTAATGTCATCAACAAGTACGAGAGTCGTCATGGAGACCTGTGACGGAAGAAGTGAAGGTGAAAATGGTAACACCAGCAACAACAATCGCAACAGCACTTCTCAGTGTCGCCACTCCAACGTCGCTTCCCGATGTTTGCGCTAATCGTCGCCTCCCAGTTGCACTGCCTTCCGATATCGCCGCTCATCGTCAACCCCTGGCTTCCCTCGCTCATCGTCACCTTCCGGTATCGACGTTCAGCCTCATCTCCCGGTTTTTGATGCTCATCAGTGACTACGGCAGTGCCATCCTCAACCATCGGCCCCCTCCCGATGTCACACTCGCTAACGACTCAGTAAAACCTGGCATGGACAGTTGAACATGGGTTGATTTCATGATGTGTACTTTTAAAATAGAAGAAAAAAATGAACAATTAATGGAAATTGTATTTTTAAATTGGAAAATTTACTGGTGGAACGAGCTTAAAAGAGCACTCTCTAAGCTGCTCTTGACAAAGTTCATATTTTTCTATCAAATTGAGAGGCAGACTTTTCAAAACAAGATTTTTAAAAACATTCCAGTCATGAACAAGAAGGGGTGGGGGTTCACAGGATCCACCCACAGTCAAATCTTGTTCTTCCATGGAGCTGACGGAGAAGACAGGCTTGTAGCCCTCAACTGCCAGCAAGGAGCAAACAAATCTTGAAACTGGATTTTTACCTTTCTGGACAGTTTCTTGGTTTTCACATTTGTGGTCACACCACATGCTTGTATGGTTCCTGTGTGGAGAGTTGGGGGTGGCAACATGGATGTCTCTGTGGGGCAAAAAATGGGTGGATTGGATGAAACTTTGAGACTTGGGGTAAACATCTATAAGGATTTCCTGTTCTCAAGTTCTTTAGAGATTTGGAGGAAAATCAGGACTTGCATCAAGTTTCCTCGAGTCAGTGCTGCTCAGAATTGAGCTGAAGAATCTTAATTAGCAAACAACTGTTTTAATTTGGCTCAAATTCTGGTTCGGGGCCTTGTTTGAAACACAGACCTTTGGAGGGAAGAACAGGAAGTATAATCTAATGCAGGAACCTAGAACCTATCATGAAGATATCAGTATTGTGTTGATAATGTTCTGTACAATGATGGTGCTGATTTACTGACACACACACACACACACACACACACACACACACACACACCTCAGGTCGTTGCCACCTGATCTCTTGGCAGTCCCAAAGTTTCCCAGTGAATAAAGAAGAACCTTTATAAACCAGAGAAACTTTTTTTTTTAATATATTAACATCATGATGTCATATTATTAATCACCGTAATGTGCCTGGAAACAAATGTGGTTCAAACCTTGGAAAGAAAAGGACAAGACAAATCACTGTTTAATAGTAATAATTGTAATAATAGATTTTATTTCATGTGTGACTTCCTGTCACCCAAGGACACCGTACAAAGAATAAAACAAAACAAAAAAAAATGACAAGAATAAAATAAAACATTAAAAGCAGGTTAATATGACACATTTGAAATGGATCAGATGGAGTAGGCAATTTTGAGCGGATGGGTTTTGAACATATGACACTGATTGGAAGCTGTGTGTGATATTTGTAGCAACACAACAGAAAAAAAATTCCGATCTGACCTTTATTTTTTCGGGGTTTGAATAAAAAAGAGAAGGAGAATAAGAAAGACAAAAACTCACTGATCTGAAACTGACTAATTCACAGTCGAAGTCACTGTCACTAGATTTGTTTCTTGTTGTTCTCAGTGTCAACTCTGTGCAGGGTTGTTATTTTGAGACACAACTGTATCTATGGGTTAGATGCCTGTTGAATGCATGAGCCACTAGGTGGAGCCCTAAAAAGTACTCGACCTCCTGTTAGTACCACTGTTGAATTCAGAGCGAGGCTGCGCGTCTCCAGGTGACTGGTGTGGATGGAATGGATGAGTGATGGGAGGCCTACTCTGCTCATTCCTCCACAAACACACACCATCTGTACCCGGAACACACACGACACACACGAACATATTGATTGGCAGTGGATGTATTGATTATTAAACATCATGTCTCCATCCTCTATACTGCAGCAACTACAATTGGACCCTCACTGAGTGTGTGTGTGTGTCCGTGTGTATAGACACACAGCTAAATGAAGGGTGAAGTGAGACTTGATTTAACATTCAACATGTGTCACAGGAAGTGATGGAGACGGAGGTAACCATGGAGACGGAACGTACATACTGAATTTTAACTGGAGGGGGAGAGGACCGGGAGGGGGATGAGAGAGCAGCACATTAACATGCCTGTGTGTGTGTGAGTGTGAGTGTGTGTGTGAGTGTGTGTGTGTGTGTGTGTGTGTCACAGAGTCGGAGGAATATTGGTCCAAATCTGCGCGTGCGTGAGCGAGCGAGCGAGCTGCCAGGGTGAGGAGGTGCGGAGCGCTGCAGGAACATGTTCTGCTGCTGCTGGAGAAGGAGAACAGACTGTTGAGGAGGAGACAGGGAAGAGGAGGAGGAGAAGGAGGAGGAGGAGGAGGAGGAGAGGTGGCCACCTGCAGCAGGAGACAGTGGACACTGAGGACGAAACAGACGGAGGAGGACAAGCAGAGGGAGGATGTTGATGGAGGAGGTGGTGGAGGAGATGAAGAGTGACGGCCGCGAGGAGGCAGCAGTGAGTGTGATCCCCTCTCTTTCTCTGTCTCTCCTTATGTGTCCCCCCTCCTACCTCTCTCTCTGTCCTTCACTCTTGTCTGTATGCGTACGTGTTCGGCCACACACACACACACACACACACACACACACACACAATCAGTATATGTGTGGACCCTCCACCCCAGTGGTTCATTGGTCAACATGTGTGTGTGTGTGTGTGTGTGTCTTTTCACTCACTGCTGAATTCATATTTTTTTCTGAGCTGGAGACACATTAACCCCTCCCTCTCCTTGTGCCCCCCCCTTAACACCCTTGTCCTCCTATGTTCCAGTCACAGCTGTTGATGTTGTGTGTGTGTGTGTGTGTGTGTGTGTGAGAGAGAGAGAGAGAATTAAAATGTTGGAATTAAGAAGACCACACTTCAAAGATAAAATAATCGGTTTAGGACGATCTTAAGGACTAGTTTTGGGACATTTGGGGGACTGGTTGGATGACCAGTTAAAGGAATAGTTTCGGAGGAAGAGATTATGAAAGATTCGAAGGACTAAAACTGGAGTACTAGTATTTGGAGGATTGGGAGGACCAGTTTGTTGAGGACTTGAAAAACCAGGTTTTGGAGGATTTGTGGACTAGTTATGAAGAATTGGTAAGTTAGTTTGGAAGGATTTGGAGGACTATTTCCTTTTTTTTCTAATGTTGGAGAACAAGGCTTTGGAGGACTAGCTGGAGGACTAGAATTTGGTGGTTTGGGAGGACTAGTTGGTTGAAAATTTGAAAAACTAGGTTCTGGAGGATTTGCAGGACTAGTTTTGAAGGATTTGGGGGACTAGTTTTGGATGATTTGGAGGACTACATTTGGAGGACTCAGAGGACTAGTTGGAAACGCACATTCACTGATGGTGTGTGTGAGGTTGTGATTGAAGGCACAGCAGCAGATGAATCCTCTCACCCAATTCCCGCTGCTTGGAGGAGCAGCCATGAATCAGCTGTGAATGGATTGAATTCTGATGGAGGAGGGAGAGAGGGAGAGTAGAGGGAGACAGTTGTTGTTGACACTAAAACCACAGCCTTCACTTTGATTCTTATTTTTGTTTTTGTATTTTTTTTTACTTACATTTGCTTTTCATCTTTTTTGTTCATTGTTGATCAAAACCTACTTTTGTGGGCGTGTCATTGAACCCCAGGAACAACAGGGAATAAAGATTCAACCAAACAGAACAGCATCAAACAACAGCAAAGACCTCAACAGCTCAGTTTAGTACACTAGTAGATTAGTGGTGATAGACGTAGATTAGTAGTATTATTGACTTTGTGTTGGTAGAATTAGTAGTAGATTAGTAGTAGTATTATGAGTGGTTTAGTAGGGAAACCAAACTCCGTGCCATTGTGATACACACCAATGCACACAATATAGTTGTATAACGTTTAGTAGTATGATTAGCTGTGGGTTAGTGTAGTATTATTAGTAGGTTGTTAGTTTTTTTCCCCACATCATTTCCCAAAGAATACTCCCAAGGGATGAATACAGTTCTATCTATCTACGCATCATAGTAGTATTATTAGCTGATAAGTTGCATTATTAGTACTAGTTCAGTAGTATTATTGGAAAATTTCAAAATATTTATACTATTTGTTGATTAACAGTTATGGCTTAGTAGTGTTGTTATTATTAGGTTAGTTGTATAACTGGTAGTATTAGTGGGTTGTTACTGTTACTAGTAGATTAGGCTTATAATTAATATGTTAGTAGTTTTATTAGCAGAGGATTAGTAGTACTATAAGTAGATTATTATTAATGTAAGTGGTTCATTAGTATTATAAGATGTAGTTTAGTAGGAGTTTAAAGGTATTATTAGTAGAATAGTTGTACTATTAGTACTAGTTTAGTAGTACTGTAAGTAGATAAAAATATAATTAATAGATATGTAGTAGTTGAGTTGCATTTTTATGATATTTAGATAGTATTATTATAGGTGGGATAATAGTACTATTAGTTGTGGGCCAGTCGTATTGATAGTGGTGAGTTAGTAGTATTATTAGTTGATTAGTAATGTTATTGTTAGTAGATTATTAGAAGTATTAACAGTGTGTTATTAGTAGTTTTAGTAGCGGGAATACTATTATTAGTAGTAGTTCTGAGTAAATTAGTTGTGGTACGTTAGCCATATTATTATTAGTATCGTAGTCATATTATCAGTCGTACTTTAGTGGTATTAGTAATTTTATAAGCAGTGTAGTAGCACTATTATGAGTGGGTTAGTGGTATTATTATTAGCAGTTTAGTAGCATTAGCACTAATGTAGCAGTATTATCTGTAGATCAGTCATATTCTTAGTAGTAGCTTAGTAGTATAATAGGTAGATTACTAGTATTGTGGTAGTATTTTCATTTGTAGATTAGTTGTATTACTAGATTAATAGTAGCGGCAGACTAACATTATTAGCATAAATTCACAATAATTATTAGTAGTTAGGTCAGGCATGGGCAAACTAAGGCCCGGGGGCCATATGTGGCCCGGTCAGCACTGTAATCTGGCCCGCCAAACATATCCCAATTATACAACTGCTTTGTATTGTCAAAGTACTTCTGCATTCTCACTGCCCTGGTTTTCCTGCAGATGGCACAGATGGGCAAATATTTGTGAAACTAAAGTTTGAAATGGGTGCCAGGTCAGGACCAGATCAACGAGGCTAACCAGGCTAAAATGCCATCTTTTGGGTAAATGTGGGAATTGTAGGGATAAGGGAAAAGTGATTACATTATTATAATGATTACATAAATAAGAGTACTGCATAATTTGGTGTGATGCAAAGTTTGGTGGGCCAGATTTAAATGCCTAACGGTCCACATCAAGTCCTGAAGACATACAGTCATGGAAAAAATGATTAGACCACTCTGCTGTTTTCTTCAATTCCTTGTTCATCTTAATGCCTTGTTCCACTAAAGGTTTATCACCTGGGGGAAAAAGAGACAGACACAAAACCATGCAATGACTAAAAGCACTGTATTTGTCAGTACAATGTTATTGCTAGTGATGTAGGAATGGAAGTGATTTTTGTCTCTGTCAATAAAACCATGTAAAATGGCCAGGAATCAGCTCTGAAATTAAACTGAATTATGAGCCTTTTTTGTTGTTATTATATATTTGTCCAGATTAATGTAGATTAAGTGGAAGCAGACTTTTAAATGGACAAGAAATTAAAGAAGGAGTGGTCTAATCATTTTTTCATATCATGACTGTATATTCACCTTTGTTGATGACTTCTCTCTGATTACTGCTGCATTTTATGGCCAGTGACCAGGGTACAACAGTCCATGCAGCGGGATTTGCTTCTCATGTTGTCGATGGAGGAATTCTTTATTTTATTTAAGGAAAAATGTTAATAAACATTTCTCTTTTTCTGCTCCACAGTGCCTTCTGTCTTAAATCACTGTGAGACCTTGCTACCACCCTAACTCTCCTCAGCTCACTTCACCCTCCACGGACTCCAGCTTCAAAAGTTTGTCCTTATCTAAACCCCCTCAATCCCATCACTCCTGCCTTAACCCCATGGTGGCCCCAAGGCCCGCCCTCTCACTGTTATTGGCGGTCCTGGCCTGCACGGGGCCTTCACGCCCCTCGCCCCCCCTACTGCTCCGGCCCCGGGAGAGAGAGAGGGACTCGGGTGGGGTCAACATTGCTGTGATCCACTCGGGCACCTCCCTGCTCCCGGAGACGGCGGTAGTGGGAGGCGCGGGGGTCGCTGGTGGAGGCAGTGGTGAGCCAGGGCCGGGGAATGGTCTTGGAGGAGTAAGGGGAGTGACAGACACGGCATTGCTTGCTGGAGTTGCTGCGACAGCCTCGTTCTCCTCCTCCTCTTCTGCCACCGTCCAGTCCACACTGTCTCTGGCAGCGCTAGTGAGTGAGACAGTGATGACGCCGTCTGGTCAGGCTAACGTCATCTACCTGACCGTGAACGAGAGCAGCCCAGGAAGCTTGCTGCTGCAGCTGTGTGAGCTGCTGTCTACCACGCCGCTGCAGGTACTGGAGATGTATCCACAACACATATTGTCCAAGACCTGTAGAGAAACACTCATGGACACAGTCAGTGGTGAAGACAAATCTACATATATGACGACGATGAAGTTGCATTTACTTTAGTGGAGAAGAATGACCACAGTGAAAATCATTTTACTCTTACAAACAAGTCCAGAGCAACACTTGTTGTCTCTTCATAGTTTGTTCCATTGGTTTATAAAACATTAAAATTAATTAGAATGTGAGAAACCAAATTTTTCAAATTAAAGTCAGAGTGAACACTTGTGGAGCCAGAATAGTCTCAAAAAAGAAGACAAGTGTAAGCACGGATCCGCGAGCGTATTCTGAGGAGAACAACACTTCACACGTCAAAATACGTTTGTGGATTCTTCAAAATACGTTTGTGAACATATTTGGTATGCGCAGGCAAATCATGCTTTTAATTTGTGAAACTACACTCACACAAATTTGTATTTTTGAGACTCGTTTTATGCAAAATAGATTGCGTGCGTAATTTTGCTACGTCAGTCCGTCACCAGCCAATCAGAAGTCTTGTTCTTTTGCAGCCAATCATACGACAGTGTCCGCACTAGAGTCCGTGTGTGACGTCACTACAATGCGTGACGTATTTAAGTTCAAATCTAGCAGAAAAAGCGCTTGGAAGCGACAACGTCGACCATTTGGTAAAAAAAAAAACAGTTCAGCAGCTTAATTTTTTGTAGCGCTTTTTTTTTAAATGTAATCTTTAAGAATTAGGCAACCGCTTCACCTGAATACTTACACTCGAACAGCACCCGTAGCGCAGTGCAGTGACATCACAAACGGACCCTCGTGGGGACACTGCCATGGGATTGACTGCAAACGAGCGAGACTTCTGATTGGCTGGTGATGGACTGACTTAGCAAAATTACGCAAGCAAATCTGGTCCGTGTAAGACGAGTCTCAAAAATAAAAATTTGTGTGCACGTAGTTTCACGATTGCACGATTTACATGCACGTACCACAATTCACAAACGCATTTTGACGTGTGAAGCGTTGTTTTTGTGTTTTTCTCAGAATACGTTAGCGGATCCATGTTTACGCCTGTGTTCTTTTTTGAGACTATTCTGGCTCCATAAACACTGGACAACATGTGCAAATTTCTTTTTAAATATTTTTGTTACTGTGCAGGGTCTGGTCTTTGAAGAAGAACGCCCGCCTCCACCTAACCGTGCACCTCTTGCTCCCATGCTGGAATTTGTCTCCGCCCAGACAAGTGTGCCAGTGGTGGCTGTTGGAGGTGGTGCCAGTCTAGGAAGAGAGCCACAGGTGAAAGTTAAATGAAAGTCATGAAAATATGACAAGTATTTCAACAATATTATAGCCGTGCGCCTTCATTTTTTTTCTCATTCATGCTAAGTCTTATTTTAATGCACGATGCTTAAAACGATTCATCTCGTCTTGGTGTCTTTGCTTTGGGTAATACTAGATACTGCAGCGAATAGGAGGCTAAATGAAATGCTAAGCACAGTAACAGGTTCTTATGTGTACGTGAGCACACCTCAACCCTGGTGCAGGACCGTCTGGAAGTCTAAGTCTGGATGATCTGGCTCTGTGTCCCGGTTGTTTAGGAGAGCGGTTCCATCTACCTCCAGTTCACCTGCTCCACATCTCTGCAGCTGGAGGTCATCTTTGAGGTTCTGGAGGAGTACGACTGGACTGCCTTTTCTGTAGTGACCACCCGTCACCATGGATACCAGGACTTCTTGGCCATGGTGGAAGGAATGACAGATGGTTCTTTCATTGGCTGGGAGAAGAAAAGTGTGGTGGTACTTAACGTGACAGACGACCCTGGTGGAGCCAGAACCAAGCGCCTGCTCAAAGATAACGAAGCTCAGGTGAGTGGGTGGAGTCTTAGTCTGATGTTTTTCCCACTCAGATCCTGTCTGGGTCTGGTCCTTCAATCATCTGAGAAGTCCTCGTGAATAGGCGGAATTGGCAACTGGACTTATCTCAGTCAAAAGACTTATTCAGTTCCTATTGTTAGGGTTAGTGGGTGAGTAACAGGAGAAGAGAGGACTGTTCCAGGTCCCTCCTGTTGGGTGGACGTGTGAAGTGTGTGTCCACATTGGTTGGATGGTATTGATGGGTCGTTATATTCATGGTCGGAGTGGTTCTGGTCACATGACTCTCTGATGTGTGAATCTTTTGGTTATTGTTCCCAAAAGGGCTCTGTATGTGGATGAAAGGTTATGTCTCAAACGACCTCCTCTCCTGAGAGATGGTTTTTCTTCTCCGTGATGGATCCCTGATCACATTTCAGAGCGTTTCCTGGGCAGAGAATTCAAAACAACTTTATAGTTGGATGAAAGATCGTGTCTTAGTCCTCTACCTCTGTTGAGAGACGGTTTCTCCGGGTTGACATAAATGGCTTCCTTCACTGCTCTCTCAAACCATCTATCTTCTCTGGCTAGGATTTGGATGTCTTCATCCATAAAACTGTGTCCCTTCTCTCCCAGGTGTAAATAAACCACAGGGTCCTGTCCTGAGGACTCATCAGATATGCAGCCTCTTTGAGGTTAAATACCAGGACTCCCCTTTAGTCGGTTAGAACTGAGGAACGTCTTCAAGAAACCTACTATGTCCAGTTGCTCTCAAAGTAACTACATTTTGGATAAAGGGAATGGCATAAACCACATTGTCCTCCCTTAGTGCATCCATCAATCTCCTCTTTGTCTCCTACCTGGTAGCTCCATCTCTAGGATCGTTCTTCGACCAACGTGTATCCACTGTCCCTCTTCTGAACATGTCCAAACCATCTCAATCTGTCTTCTCTGGCTTTTTCTCCAAACCTTCCTGTCTGTGTTGTCCCTCTAATCACCTCACTCCTGATCCTGTCCATCCTTGTCTCTCCTAAAGAGAATCTCATCAGCATCTTTAACTCCTCCACCTCCAGCGTTGTCTCCTGTCTATTCCTAGTGTCTCTAATTGATCCATCATGGCTGGTCTCACCACCGTCCCTTCACCTTAGCTGACTCTCTTATACCACACATCTCTCCTGACTCCACTCTTTTCTTCTCCTCCACAGTCTCCACTGATCTGAACAGTTGATCCTCAGTATCTAAACTCCTAAACCTTCTCCTCCTCTGCTCCCTGTAACCTCACCAATCCACTGTCCTCCCTTTCACTTCTGTCTTTCACTGACCTCCATTCCTCCTCAGTGTCATCTTCATACATCACGGTCCATGGAGACTCCTGTCTGACCTCATCTGTCAATCTGTCCATCACTAAAGCAAACAAGAAGGGCCTCAGTGCTGATCCTTGGATGGAGTCCCACCTCCAGGTCTTCACGTTTTCCAACAGCACCACTGTTGTACTGTTCTCATACGTGTCCTACACCAGTCCAACATCACTCTAATGGCAGGTTTGACCTTTAGTTTAGCATTGACGTACCGCAAATGTCTTTGTACCTTCAGTCCCTAACCTGAAGAATCTTATTTGTTCTGACCAGTGTCATGTGTCTTATTCAAGCTGATGCCGAACATTACTGAGTGAGAAGGATAAAAATCACTGTTGTATTTGAGCAACAACTCTGCGTGAAGTCAACCTAATGACACCCAGGGCTGAGTAATGTTCCTTAGACCAAAACATTGATTGATGAAATAAAATGTCGTCTATTAATGTCATATTTGTGATTTCAGATTTTGTAATTTTCAAAATGGTCTAAATGTCCTTACAAGTAAAGATCATAACATTACTTTTCTTCCCGTTTGTCTGTAGGTGCGTCTGCTCTACTGCTCCCTAGAGGAGGCAGAGCTGATCTTTAAAGCTGCGTGGGCGTCAGGGCAGGCTGGACCCAGTCACATGTGGTTTGCTGTTGGACCTGCTCTCTCTGGTTTAGCCTTGGAGGGTTTACCTAAGGCTCTTTTTGCCATCAGACCACAAGGCTGGAGAGATGAGCCCCGTAGGTATGTGCATAGAACTGTTCCTTGGAACAGAACATTTGGTCTTTTTAATAGTGAAGTCAATTCAAATGCAGAATTTTAAACTGTTAATCAAAAAGTAAATCATGTGAATAGCAATAGAGGCGGTTGATTGGACTTGTTTTTTAAATGAGTTTCTGTGCAAAAATATGTTGTGCAAAACTTTTCTAACTTTTCACCTGAAGATTAGAACTTTTCTGCTTTAATCTTTTCTAGTATTTTATTCCCTTTCAGTCTACTGTTGTCTTCTTTGATGTTCTTTCCCAGGAGAATTGCCAAAGGTGTCTCTGTCCTTACCCATGGGGCCATGGCTCTGAGGAGGGACCTGGGGCCCAACAGCAGGTCCCAATATGCTGGCAACTGTCGGAGCGATGGAAACCAGACGCACCGAGTTCCTGAACGGATCAGGTGGGGACGTCAGGACCACTAAAGCCTTCTCTGTTGGACTGAACATACTCAGAAAAAGAAATTTATTCATAAAAAAATGTAATTTTAAATTTAGTATTGTTTATTTTTCATTAATATAAAAAGTGAATTTGTATTTAAAAAGTTGGATAAAAACTTTTTATTCAATTATATTCCAGCTAGCTAGTGTTGTCAGGTTCCATGAAATCGTTAAATAACGTCAGAATCAAAAGTGAAGGCTCTGCCGTTGTAACCGATTGTTCACGGCCCGTTCAGTTTGCAGCGATCAGACCAGATCATCTCGCCAGATTTGAAGCAACATGCCTGACGAATGACCTTCAAAAAAAAATTATGGAGTGGCATGAAATTATTTTAGTATTTATTTTTTATTGTTTTGCTGTATTTTGGGGCTATAAGGCGCATGTTAAAGAGGGAAGTGTGGGCGCGGTTTTGCTCCCGCTCTTTTTTTAAATAGCACACCTGTATGCTTGTGTGCGTGTTGTTGTCGTAGGCAGGCGTAGTAGAGGAAACCATGAGAACTTTAAAGGGGGAAGTATAGACATGGATTGTATATTTAAAACCTGCGCCCTACATGTGTGGTAAATATAGTAATGGCACAAAACAGAGACAGCCTGTCTGCCCGTACGGTGCTGTGTTCGTCTCACAAATGTCTTCGTCCATGCCATGTGAGCTGTATTCTCCACAGCTGGAGAAGTTGTATAGAAATTAGAAGAGACTCAAGTTTAAAAAGTTAGAGAATCTTATTTTTCTGAATAAAAATGTGTCAATAAAAATACATTCATGACACATTGACCTAGGATTTCAAAGATATTTCAAGGAAAATAACTGTTCAGTTTGTTTTTCTGTCCTCTCTCTCAGGTACTTTACCAACATCTCCATTGGGGGGCGTGATTATTCCTTCAACAGTGATGGATATCTGTCAAACCCCCTAATTGACGTCATCTCCTACAACAATGGTCGTGGCTGGGAAGAGGTGAGTCTGACAATAGGGAACAGTACTGATCCATTAACATATGGTCTTTCTTAATGTGGTCCAGCATATACAGTAGTGTTGACACCTCTGATTGACGAGGACTCTCAGTCATCTAGGTTAGGGTCAAGGTTAAAGAGTTTAGTTAGGCAACAGGATACTAGAGGATACTCCTCTAGTGGGGAGGACCAGGAGTGAGGAAAGAGGGCTGAACCCAGGTCCTTCCTGTTGGGTGGACCTAGTTTCACCTGTGTGTCAACAGTGGTGAGATGGTATTGATGGGTCATTACAGTCAGTCAGTCCTGGTCACATGACTCTCTATTGTGAGAATCTTTTGAGTCTTGTTCCCAAGAGGTCTTTGTAGGAGGGTGAAAGATTGTGTCTCAAACCACCTCCTCTGTTGAGAGATGGTTTTTCCAGGTTGACAAAAATGGCTTCTTGTACCCCTCTCTCAAACCACCTGTCTTTTCTGAAATTGGACCTACTGTGTTTTTGCCATGTGCCTGTGGCTCGGCTACTTGGTCTTTGCAATGTGCATGTCTGCTCACTTCTCATTACACTAAATGGAGCTAAACAAGGTGTCCAGCGAGTCTTGTCTTTGGGTTCAACCAGTTGTGTCTTGGTCTTACCTGGTTTGAAATGTATGCAAATATGGTGCTGATTGAAGGTCCGCCTTCGTCCACTGGGACGATAGTGATATTTTTGGTCTCTTTGTCAGGCGGTCAGCACTTTCTTCTCATTTGGTTTAAAGGGGGAGGCTTGGCCTCGTAGAGTTCTGTGGTCTTCATCCTGTTATTTCTGATGGTTCTCTCTGTGGCTGTGATAAGGTCCACGTCTGGGACGTTTACCAGAGGGACTGCAAAGTTCAGACCTCTGGGCAAAACGTCCTTTTCTGCCTGGGTGATTTTAACAGAGGAGGTGGTTTGATACATAATCTTGGGAACGATACCCAAAAGATTCCCCCCTCTATGGGTTTCACAAATCGAAGTCATGTGACCAGAGGCACCCAGATGATGACTGTAACGACCCATCAATACCATCTCAACATTGAGACAGGTGAACCAAGATCTACCCAACAGTAGGGACCTGGAACAGTCCGTTCTCCTCACTCCTGTTACTCCAGGACAAATCTCTTGGATGGGAGGAAAGAGGTTTTCCAAAAAACTGAATGTCCAGTTGCAAAACTGAACTCTTTAACTCTTTATTTTATAGTTATAGCCAACCATGACCTTCAACAATCACTAGAATCATATTCTCCAACATCCAATTACCGTATTTTCACGACTATAAGGGGCGCATAAAAGTTATTATATTTTCTTCAAAATGTGCAGCGCGCCCTATAGTGCAGTGTGCTTTATGTGTGTTGTTGCAAGGCAGATGTGGTAGAGGACACCATCAGAACGTTAAAGGGGGGAAGTGTGGGCCTGGATTGTATATAAAACCTGCGCCCTATGATCAGGTGCCTTATGTATGTGTTAAATATATTAGCACAAAACTGAGACTGCCACCTTTAGTACGGAGCGCCTTATGGTCGTGAAAATCCAGTATGCACTCTCAGTATAACCACGTCATCAAACATCCAGTAGAACAGTGGTTCTTAACCTTTTTGGAGCTACCAAACCCCACCAGTTTCATATGCGCATTCACCAAACCCTACTTTAGTAGGGTGAGTTGGTGGGTCTTGACCTCCGCGGTGTCTTGACCTCCGCGGTAGAGGCTCCGCCAAACCCCTGAGACCAACTCACCGAACCCCTAGGGTTCGATCAAACCCAGGTTAAGAACCACTGCAGTAGAACCTTGTTCTCACACATTCAGTACAACTACATCCTCAACCAGCCGCTAGAACCACGTCCCTCAACCTCTGGTAGACCCAGACTTTCCTTCTAAGGGTGACCCAACATTCCTTCTAAGATCCCGTTTGGATATCTTTAATTCAGTTAGTCAACTTGTCCAAATCGATATTGTCTTACATTTTCATTATACTGTGTCTGACATTGCATACAGGTGGGATGGTGGGAGAATGGACATCTACGTCTACGGTACCACCCTTGGTCCCGTTACGGTTCCTTTCTGAAGCCACTGGACGATGCACAGCACCTCCGTGTGGTCACACTGGAGGAAAGGCCCTTTGTGATAGTAGAGCCTGCAGATCCTGGAACCAGCTCTTGCATTAGGGACTCGGTTCCCTGTCGTATGCCTCTTAACACAAGGTGATAATGTCATTAATATCAACACCATCATTATGTTCATCACCATCATCACTGAGGGTCAGCTGTTGGGAAGAACCACAGTTCTGCTTGTAATGCATCAGTCTTATCATTAACAGTGTTTAAAACAAAGGGGCTGATTCAGTTTTCCAATTTAATATTTTGGCATTTCAGATCTACAGTTCATGGAGATCAGTCACTGACCATTAGAACCGTTGTTGACAAGAGTGGACCCTTCATCATATCTTCTGACATTTTACGACTTTATCCTCCTTCTTTGCAGCCTGGTGGTAGAGGGTGCTGGACCTATGAAGCACTGCTGCAAAGGTTTCTGCATTGATGTCCTGAAGAGACTTGCCAAAATAGTTGGCTTCACCTATGACCTTTACTTGGTAACCAATGGAAGACACGGCAAGAACATTGATGGAGAATGGAACGGCATGGTGGGTGAGGTGAGACAATTTCCCTTCCACACCGATGGGACCTGTAAACTAAACAGAACCAGAAAATTAATTAGTTCAGACCAAGGTCCAATGAGAAAACCACTGACTTTGGTTCGGACCAAAGTCACCTCCATCTCAGTTTTTGAACGCTCAATTTTCGTTACCAAACAGTCGTGCTCTACCACTAGATGTTGCTAAATAAAACATTGGGAATCAGAAACGCAAGCTGTGCATATTGGTCGCACAAACCCGATGTCCGACTTTAAAGTAGCCACACAAGGTAGTAAGAAAACGGGATGAGGACAATTAAAAAGGCTAAATATTTAGCAGAATGAAATTTCAGTAGAGGGACCCCTCGTGAATTCTCAAGAATTTGTCATAAGAGGTAATTTTGTAGGAAATGTAATAATTAAGATAATAATAATAATAATACATTTTCAGCCAAGACTTTCCTGTTAGTGCAAAAGCCGAGACAAAAATGAACAAATGAACCAGAGGCCTTTGAAATTCAGCATGCAAATATTCAAATATTGTTTAAAAGATTTAGTGAAATATTTTGCATATTGGAGATAAGATAACGAATGGTTAGTCAAGAAAGAACTGACTAAATACAACACATCATCACTATGGTCAAATTGACCCCAAACTAGCCATTGGTTGATATTTTTAGTTGAATCATGAAAAGGTTGAAAGATTGCCATGGTTTCTAGCCCTAACCCAAACGGTTTTAAAAAATGCAACCCCACTGTTGCTAATGCTAACTTGAGCAGGTGAAAGAGTGGCCCGAAACATCTGCGTAAACATTGCTGGTTCCAGAGGGGTGAGACACTGAAGACACTAGGAACACGGAGGGACTCCTTTTAAACAAAGGAACACTTTTATTTCTTCAAGCAGCTGCTAGGTTGTGCTGTTCCTGATGCTTGTGCTAAGGGTGAGAGAATTCCAGGTACGGAGTCAGTATCCTCCCATTAAGGAACTCCTCCCACTGATGAGACTCCTTCCATTGACTCTTGGTGACTGGACACTTCGTTTGAACCCTTTGATCCCAACCCCTGGTCTCCAAAGCTCTTTTCACCTGTTGGTGATACATGTGTTTTTTTGCTGTTTCAACATTTCCAACCACCTCCCAAGGTTTTGCTCTCACTGCTGGAGTCATGGATTCTGGGGATATTTTTTATGGATGCCCAAAAGACCAGGATTCCTGCTTCAAACCTATCAAAAATCTTAATAGTTTTTATTTTACTTTTGAAAAACCACCTGTTAGACGTGTGTTCGTAGGAGTTCTGTTACTAACAAATCTCAGCGACTTCACTTTTCCCTCTTCTTGGCCAGACTGAAGAAGCGCAAAACTTGTCTGTTCAGCCTCATCTTTTTGTTGTTGCAGGCCTCGACCTCATGTTGCTCCAACAAGGTGACCACCTTGAGATGCTCCTCTTTTATTTTCGCCAGCTCCTGCCGAAGGGAATCCAACTCCCGCTCATGGCCATCTTTCTCCTCTTGGAAGTGTTGTATGAGCTCCAGCCTCCAGGTCCGCTCCTCCTCCAGCTCTGCAGCAAGAGACTCATTATCCTTTGTTAGCATGTCATTGCGTTTCTTCTCCATCTCAAGGCCAGAGGACAGTTTGTCCGTCAGTGACTGGAGCTGGCAGCTAAGTTCCTCCTCTATCTGCAGTTTGGCAGAGAGATTGTGGTGGGCAGCCTTTAGGCGCTCACCCTCCTGTCGCAGAGTTTCTGTGGTATCTTGCTGCTCTTTGGAGGACTCCATCACCTTCTCATAAGCCCCCTTTTGTTTCTGCAGCTGGAGTTCAAGATCCAGTCTCCAGTTCTGCTCTTTCTGGAGATTAGCTGCATCGTACTCTCTTCTTCTGGAAAGACTTTGGTTTGTGGACACCTCAGCTTCAAGAGCAGCTGACAGTCTGGAGGTTTCAGACTCTAGGTTTGTGTTGATATCTCGTTGAGCCTGAAGTTCACAGTTGAGCTCAGTGTAAAGATTTTTGAGGTTTTCCAATTTTTGGCTGAGAACATCTGCCTCCATGCTTGACTGTTTTGTGGCTTCCAGTTCCTGTAACTTATGTTTCAAGTCTGTGTTTGACTGCAACATTGTCTGGAACTGCTGATGATGCTGAAGCTTTGCTTCTGTCTCCTCTTGGAGCTCTAAGCTTAGCGATTTAATCTTCTTTAGCTCTTTTTGCAACCTTCCAGTGAGTTCTATGTTGTTTTCCTTCAGGCTATCCATCTCCAAGTTGAGATCATCCAGCTTCTGCTGCAGCATCCATTTCTCCTTGGTATTCTCTTCCAGCTTGGCACTCAGATTCTCATTCTTCTTTTGTTTTTGTAGTCTGTCTGAAAGTTGCAGGTTTGTTTCCTTAAAATTGTCAAGTTCCTGGTGCATGAATTCTAGTTCCTGCTGAAGACCCCATTTCTCCTGTGTTTCCTTCTCCAACTCAGATGTTAACCTCTCACTCATCTTCATCTCTGTCTGAAGTTTACCAGAAATCTCCAGATTTGCCTCCTGCAGGTCAACCAACTCCAGACGTAGAGTCTGTAGTTGTTTTTGCTGCTGATGATGGTCAGTCCTTAGAGAGACTTTCTCTCTTGCTTCCCGTTCCAGCTCCACATTCAGTGACTCGTTCCTAGTCGACAAAGAGTTCCTGTCTTTAGTTATTGACGAGTTCTCTTTGGAGAGCAACTCATTCTCTGTTATAAGAGACTCATTTTCTTTAGACAGAAAGTCATTCTCTTTAGAAAGAAACTCGTTGTTCTTTACTTCCTTCTGCACTCGTCCAGAAAGCTCTAGGTTAGCATCTTTCAGGATGTCCAGCTCCAGACACAACGCCTCCAACTTTTGCTGATGGTCATGTTTCATAGACTGTTTCTCTGTTGCCTCTGCCTCAAGGTTGGCAGCAAGTTCCCTGATTAGAAGATCTTGACGTTCTACTGTTTGCTCCATCAGATGAACGTTGGCTTCTAAGGTACCAACACCACTGTCCAGGTCGTCCACCAACTGGAGCCACATCTTGGTTTTTTCATCTTCTGTCTCATTTTTTGGATTCATCTTTTCCATTTTGTCTTCCAAAAATTCTGACTAGGCTTCTTAGTAAAGGACAGATTTACACCTGCATTGTATTTTGATCTTAAACTCCTATAAGGCACTACTTTGATCAACATCATGGCTTTCATCTCTGAGACAGTATATATCTTTGATCTTCAAAGAGTGATGTCACAACATGTAACATGGACAAGAGAAGAGAAGGGGCAGTTGGGGGCCTAGCGGTTAAGAAAAATGCATCTGGGTTCGGGTCGAATCCCCCTACCATCAAGTTACCACTGAGGTGCCCTTAGCATGGTATCGTCCCCACACTCACTGCTCATGATGGGTTAAATGCAGAAGTGACATTACGTTGTGCACTGCAGTGTGAATCACAATGACACAATGACAAGGAGTTTGCTACAGCCTGAAAGATCAGAGTTAATGACATCAAAGGTGACATCAGATTAACCCTAATCTGGATTATTGTATGTAGTATGTGGTAAACATTCCTTGGATTTCCCTCCGGTGTACAGTGGAGGTGTGTTACATGTGTTAAGAAATTCATAATAACTGCAGTGGAAAATCGAGAGAGACTCAATGAAAGCGGTCGTATCTCCCCTCAATCACTCTCCCTTATCTTTCTTGCTTGCTCTCAGTCTTGTCTCAACTAGGAGCCTCTCACTGCACTGCTCTCCAAATTCAAACTCTAACCATGAAACTGGTCTCTCAGTATTATTGAGCATTAAATTTTCTCTACCAGAAAATCGGTTTTGGGGGAACAAGCATGCTCTCAAGGAACGTTTCCGGGTGGCTACATGATGGACTTGGGGGCATCGTGGAGGAGCATGTGCTCGACTGACATGTTCATTGAAGATGTGGAAGACGCCTATGTTTTTGGATTCGGGATAACGCGTGCCTTTCTGATTGGTTTAGGCGTAGGTTTATCTTCATACTCATTGACAGCAGTCAAAGGGCTTGTTTCGCTGTGCACCATGATTGAGGGTATAGGCGGGGCTCTGAACACGGGTAATACCTGCAGGGATATCATCTTGGGAGAGACTTTCAATTCTGCAAAGGAATTTGGATCGAGACGAAGACCAGCGTACACATTAAAGTAAACGGAGTCCATTGGAATGTGGCTATCCTGCCCTAACCTAAATAATCTAATCTGATTTGGTCCAAAAAGTAGTTACTTCAAGAGCAACTGGACATAGTGGATTTCCTGAAGACATTTCACCTCTCATCCAGGCTTCTTACAGGGGAAACATGGTATTTAACCTCCAAAGAGGCTGCATACCTGTGAAAGGGCGGGGGGCTGTTGCAGAAAACAAAACTAAAGGCTATAAGAGTGAGGTGGGGTAACAAGGTGATGTATACACAATCTGAATTGGCTTCCCAACTGCACCGGACTCTGCCAAATTCCAGTGAGGTTGCTGCAGTGATGATGCTCTTCCCCCCTATCCCTTACCTCTCCACCTACTGCTTGTTGGCTTGTTTGGACTTGTCCAGGGACGACTCCATGGCAACTGTCATGCTATTGACCGCTATCGCAATTCAACTGAGGTGTAGCCTTGGGAACTGAACAAGTGAGTCAGGATCTCACCCTGTCACCGCTTCTACCCTCCAGTATGATGGCACTTCCACTTCCACATCCCAGGTGCAATGTCTTGTTTTTTATGTGATTGTTTATTTCTCCTCCTCTCTCCTCTTGTCTCCATCTAACCTCCTCTGTAATAATGACCACAATTTCCTGAAGGATACTTCTAAAGGGATTAATAAAGTTCTATCTATCTAATTATCAATTGTGTTGTAAAGGCCATTTCCCCAATGTCAAATGTATACCACATGTCTACGAAGGTGGTGAAATTAACAATTTCGGTGAAAACGAAATTAACAATAAAGGCTATCTATCTTTCTAGAGATAAACAGCAGCAGTGGTGCCCTAGGGGTTAAGGAAGCAGACTTGGCTCACAAGGCTTCAGGGGTTCAGCCAGCTGCCATGTTGCCACTGAGGTGCCCTTAGCATAGCACTATCCCGACCCACATAGCTCTGGTGGGCTCACTCCTCGCAGGAAGGCTCACAATATTGTGCAATGTGTTTTTGGGTGGTGCCATCTGCCCCTGCTAAGCAGATTAATGTTCTTTAAAAATGATCTCCCAGAGCAGCAGTTAGAACCAGTGTTTGTCTTGCAACATCTTGCGGTTAACATTGAGGTTCCACAGCATGGTGGAAAGTCATTGTTAAAGTTACTGCTGGTATTTGGAGAAATTATCATAAAAAAATCTGGTGTTTTCTGCATTGTTGTCACATGTTGCTTTTAGGTAGGGGTGTCCGATATATCGGTTCACCGATAAATATCGGGCCGATATCAGCATCATTTTTAATATCGAAACATATCAGTATCGGTGTTTCCACTGATCTGATCCGAAATCCGATGCTGTGTAGCTGCGGTCTTGGCAAATACGCTGGACTTCCTCATGGGGTACTGAGTCAGCACTACTGACACTTTGACCGGCACATGATTAATGATGATGATGTCATTTAAAGGGACAGCTACAATAATCGATGCTACAGTAAATGTCCGTGGTCTGGAGTTTTTTGTGGAATATAATTCTGAATGACTCCAAGGAGCTGGTCATGTGAGGGTGAGGAGTAAGATTTTAACACTTTATCACAAGGCGTTTTTATACAGCAAAGTAAAGAAAAACAACAATGGACTCAGTGAAATGACAACAACACATCAGCATCAACAGCACCAGCAACTGTCTCTCTCTCTCTCTCAAAAACTCTGGGAAAAGTCTGAAGACGCTGATTTTACTAAACGTGTGGAGTTTCTGTAGCCGTTCTATGTCAGGACTAATCGCATTCAAAATAAATATTTCTGGGACATTTGCCAGTGGAACGCCTTTTGGTTTCGCCACTCATGTCATCAACGAGAAGAGTTGTTTACATTGTGACGATGCTGAAATGTTTTTTCTTATTAAAGAGGGATTTTTACTCTTATACTGCAGCTGTTTCTATCTGTGTCCATTTATATTGACTTTTGTTGTGAGGGAAGAATGAGCCCGGTTTAAATGTTAACCAATGTTTTTGGAAAGTTCTTCTGTCCAGAACTAGACATTTCTTGTTTACATTAAATGCTGCACAAAAACCATAGGACTGTTTCAGACAAAATGGTTAAAAAATAAATGTGTAATTTTTCTATAACTTATATTGAAGTAGTTTGTTTATGTTGTACACAGTTATTTATAGAATGCATTTAGTCTGGTATCACAATAATTTAGGAAAAATCAGCTGCCTATATTGGTATCTGTTCATATTGGTATTGGGAATGAAGTGTTTGGGCAATATTGGTTAATATCGGTATTGGCAAATGTTATATCAGACATCCCTACTTCTAGGTGTATATTTGTAAACTTGCTGTTCTTTTGCAGGCCAGCATTTTGAATGTTGTGCATGGTGGCTGCTATAGGAGAACCACTGAAATAAACAACAGAACCTTAATAACATAAGGACCCAAGAACCTTTGTGTCAGTGTTGATATTTTTGTGCCTTTCTCTTTCAGGTAGTGTCTCGCAGAGCAGATATGGCCATTGGTTCCCTTACTATCAATGAGGAGAGGTCAGAGGTTGTGGAGTTCTCAGTGCCTTTTGTGGAAACCGGGATTAGCGTCATGGTTTCTCGCAGCAATGGAACAGTTTCTCCCTCAGCTTTCCTTGGTGAGTCACGTTCTTTCCTGTGGTGGCACGCTAGTGTGGATTCAGTGCTGCCACCTGGGTTGGTTCTGAAAAAGTGTGACATCATATTGCTTAAAATTTTACAGAATGTTTGATGTGTCCTGCCCTGAACTATCTGGTCCTTTTTCAGAACCTTACAGCCCAGCCGTGTGGGTGATGATGTTTGTCATGTGTCTGTCTGTGGTGGCCGTCACTGTGTTCATCTTTGAGTTCTTCAGTCCGGTGGGATACAACCGCAGCCTGCAGAGTGCCAAGAGTAAGAACCCCCATGGTCCAGACTCTCTTGTTCTGTCCGTTTCAGCTCATAGACCATAACTAAATTAAACCAATCCAATCCCCACAGAATCAGGTGGATCTAAGTTTACCATTGGGAAGTCGGTTTGGCTGCTCTGGGCTCTGGTCTTCAACAATTCAGTACCAGTGGAAAATCCAAGAGGAACCACCAGCAAGATCATGGTAAGATGTGACCATCAACGAGATCACTCACAATCCTGGCTAGAGAAAACTAAAATGTTCTCAAACCCTATGCATCATTGCTGACTGTTGTAGAATTAAGGACTAGCAAAACAGAAAATGAATAATGACTGGGACTAGACTTCAGGGCTACATCATTAAGACTAAATTAATGACTAAATAGAGCTACTGATTAGGTGATAGTTAGAAATTAGAAATAAATCCAAATGAGAATCTGACTCCTTGTTTTTCCTGGATTAGGTCTTGGTTTGGGCCTTCTTCGCTGTCATCTTCTTAGCATCCTACACTGCCAACCTGGCTGCCTTCATGATCCAGGAGGAGTACATCGATACAGTGTCAGGACTGTCAGACAAGAAGGTCGGACTTGGATGAATGGATGAAATGATGGCTGTGTGAATTCATGGATGGATTGATTGGATGGAAGGGTGGATATACGAATCATTTGGATGATGGGTTTCATGGAGTCCTTCTGCAACTTGTCCTGGGTTCAGTTTTATGTGGTTGAGAAGACAGCGGACCATGGACCTCTTTGTGCCTGTCAGCTGAAATAACTGATGTTAACTTCCAACTTTGGTCTGTGTTCCTTCAGTTCCAGCAACCTACCGAACAGTACCCACCTTTGCGCTTTGGTACTGTGCCCAATGGCAGTACAGAGGAGAACATCCGCTCCAACTATCCTAATATGCACCAATACATGATCCGCAACAACCAAAAAGGTGTGGAAGAGGCCATCGACAACCTCAAGACTGGGTGAGGAGTGGGTGGAGGGATTTGAAAGTCTGCTGCCCTGTTTTATCCTGACATGATCTTAATTCCTTTTAGAGATGATTAAAATGTATAGATGTTGAGCTATATTTAAATGTGTCAAATGAAGACAGAGGAAGAAGAACAGGGACAAGAGGGACAAAAACAAAGATAAAGAAGTAGGAGAAGACAATCTGCAGTGCAGAGAACACACCCTCAGTGTCAACAGTGACTGACACTCAGGTGACTCGTCACAGCGGCAGGTGGAGTGTTTACGAGTCTCCTGCGGGGTCTTAAAGTGACAAAGTGCAGCATTGAAATCAACAACCTTGCCTCTTGTTGTTACAGAGGAGGAGGGAGAAATACGGGAGGTGGCTTTAATGTGATGATAAAAACACAGCAGTGTTTTTTCTATCCACTCCCATTCTTCTTGCATGACATTCTCACCAAACTACATAGAGAAATCAGCAATTTCACTTTCGACCAAAGACCTGTCCTCCAGTCCTGCTCCGTTCTCTATTCTTTTCTTTTGAAGATTGTAAAAAGAGCAGTCTTCATGGAGGCCATTGAACATCTCTTATGAATATGGCTTTGAAAGTGGATACTCAGTGGCTGATTGACTCACACTAGGGTTTAATATTCCTCCTGAAATTGACAAAAATCTAATCCCGGGAAAAGTCGAGCTATTTCTCGGGAATCCCGATATTTATTTATTATGTGTATAAGCCTTATTTAAATATCAATTAAATATTCGTGCCAACCTGCATTGTACATTAAGTTATTGCAAACCTAGGCTACAATTAGTGATGCAAAACAATAGGTACAGTATCTCCACAGCACCTATAAAGGCTCAGCCACCTGCGCATCTGCTGCATTAATATGGCAGGTTTGTTTGTAAATCGTCTTTTGAAAAACTGGCCAATCGAAATAATATCTTTACACAACTCCAATTTAAGAGCGAAATATGTTAAAGCAAACTATTTCATGATCATATCCTAATACATTAGGCATGTATCCTAAAACTAAATTCATGATTGTTGGCCGAAGAGGCTGCAAAAGAGGAAAATAGCCCTCGCTTGCGCTCTCCTTGGGGAAGTGGCTGGGGAAAAGACGCTCCGCAAGACTCTTTGCTGTCCACATTACTGTATGACAAATACACCCACGTCATTTTTTTTCTCCCAATTTTTATGGGGAAACCATGGGGAAAGTCCTGGCTAAATCTGAGACCGATGTTCATAGATAAGATTGGTCACTGGTCCTTGCTGGTGGACAATGCTCTGGTTTCCATTGAGATAAAAGTTTGATGCCTACTTGGATCAGAAACTCTACATCTCGTGGTGTATGGACAGAGGCTGAGCAGCAGTACCAGCGGTAGCGGCGAAAGCATCAGTCCCTGCTCCTAATCTCACTGACATTTGACCTTCCCACCCCCACAGGAAACTGGATGCCTTTATTTACGATGCTGCGGTTTTGAACTACATGGCCAGAAAAGATGAAGGCTGTAAGGTAAGAAGACCATACCAGAAGATGTGTGAAAATGTTGATGCAACAGCGTAGTCCACTCGGAGCTGTGCTTTGTACTGTATACACATGAGCAATCGACCCTCATCAATTCCTTTTTGTAATGTTCGCCTGTGTGTGTGTTTTCTCTTCGTAGGTTATGACCATTGGCTCTGGTAAAGTTTTTGCCACAACAGGTTATGGAATTGCTCTCCATAAAAACTCCCGTTGGAAGCGTCCTCTGGACCTGGCTCTCCTGCAACTTGTAGGAGATGGTAAGGCCAAGGAGGATAGTTAGTGGAAGGGCTAATGGAAGTGAGGGATTTAGTTGAAGAGGTCCTTGCTGGGTTTAATAATTAACTTCTTTTTTCTCTATGTTCTATGCTTTGTCTCGTTCTGTTCTTTACTTGAGCCCTTCCCTCAGATGTCAGTCAAATTCTTTTTAGTTTGTTATAGAAATATCTTTACTCTCCATCTCCAATGTTACTGAGTTCTCTGGAGTTATATCATTATTTTTGGGTGTTGTTGTTAAATGTGCTCAGTTTCACCCCTAAGTTGCTAAGAGCTAGTCCATTTTGTTTCTACCAGTATGTCCTGTTTGCACCAGTCTGTCTAGTGCCTGAGCTCCTTCTTGGTTCCCTAGCTCAGGTATTCTTTTGTCTATCAGCTTAGACGTACTGATCACCTTATCTTTTCTTGTCATTCAGTCATGCATCTTCATCTGTTTACTGTCGCCAAGTCGCAAGGGCAGCATACCGTGAGCCTCCCTCTGGGTGGTGAGCCCACTGGAAGTAATGTGGGTGGGGAGAGTGCTAATCTCAGAGCACCTCAGTGGCGACTCCTCAGCTGGTGGATCTTTTTTTATCGTGTTTGTCAAATACACTTATATTTCTGTGTCTCTTCCTGTCTCCTACTCACCTTCCTTCATGCTGCTCTCTGTTCACCACTTCTCCCCCGCCTTCAACTGTAAACTTCACACCTCCTGCCTTTCTTCGCATGCTGTGATTTAATTTTCTCTTTCCTTCTGTGTTTGTCTCTTACCCTCCTGCCTCCTCCCACTCTTTATTGCCCTTCCTATCTTTCTTGTTTTTTTAATTGTCTGGCAGATGAGATTGACATGTTAGAGCGCCTCTGGCTGTCAGGGATCTGTCACAACGATAAAATTGAGGTACAGTTTCTCACAGTTTTTTTCTTTCTTTACATTGTGTATTAGTCACAGTAAACATTTACATACCACTATTGCATTCTACCAAGTTATAATCAATCATTAGCAGTCACTTCCTACTAAATGACAGAAAATGACACATTGAACTGAGTGACATCAAACACTTCCTGAGTAACCAATGCCTACTCTGTCTTCCGCACCAGTTGTAAATGTCTTATTTGTCTGCTCCTCCCATCCATCCCATCTCTTTCTCTCAGGTGATGAGCAGTAAGCTGGACATCGACAACATGGCTGGTGTCTTTTACATGCTACTGGTGGCCATGGGCCTCAGTCTGCTCGTCTTTGCCTGGGAACATCTTATCTATTGGAAGCTACGTCACTGTGTGAAGAAATCTGGACAAATGGACTGCCTGCTTGTTCTGAGTCGAGTGAGTTTGTAGGATT
>JAFBJS010000377.1:731112-760487 GCA_016785265.1 Paraplagusia blochii | reverse complement strand
TTTATTTTTTTATAATTTGGGTGCATGAGGCAAAGAGAATGTTGGGGATTGGGCGAGTTGTTGTTTTTGTGTTAAAGTTGGTGCTAGTCTTACTATTGAACTAATAGCAAAAGAATAAAATAGCTCACTACCACTACAACTAAAACCATTTTTTCACCAGGGGATGTACAGTTGCTGTCAGTTTGAGGATGAGACTACAGTTGGTGGAACAACAACCAGCCTGCCCCAGTACCACACTGTGACAACCATACCTTCCGCACCACAGCAACACCTGGTGACAGCCACAGTCAACAACACCACTGCCATCGCTATGGTGCAGCAGCAGCAACCACAGCAGAAGCACCATCCCCAGCAACAAGGACAGACTTATACCACCATGCTACCTGGTTCACCCTCAAACACTGGGCATTCAGCGATGGCTCTGGGCCCTTCAAACAGCCCCTTAATGGAAGTGCCCATGCCTTGCTCTACCTTTCTTCCTCGCCATGATCGCAGACTTGCAGTTGTGGATCGCTGGAATAGACCAAAGACAGAGAAGGCCAGTGGTGTGAGTGGCAGTGGAGGTGTGGGAATTGGGGGCATAGCTGGAGGGATACTGGATCACCAGGCACAGCAGCTGTATCAGCACAATCTTGGACAGCCATGGAACTTGCAAGGAGCAGTTGCTGGAACTGATACAGGACAGGATGAATACAAGCGCTATTATGGTCCTATAGACCCAGAGGGGTTGGGGTCTAACTCAGATCAACAAACAGGAGGAACCCAACAAACTCCCAAAGCTAATCCTCATTGTCCCAAAGCTTTAGGAATGCTACGTCTGTCCGCAAAAGGCCTGCCGCAAGGCTCAACACAGTTGGTCTCGAAGCCTCCTCCACCAATGCTATCATCTCCACGAAGGCAACCCTTTTGGAGGCGAGGAAGTTTAGTGCAGCCACGAAGAAAAGGTTCAGGAGGTCCTCTGTATGAGAATATACTCCCTTTAGGAAGAAGAGGAGGTGGAAGGTATGGTGTCAGTGATGGAGGTGGTAGAAGAAGTCGTCGCCCTCCACCACCACCTCCTATTCCTGTGCCCTTCTCCTCCCCGACCCATACACCTACCACACCATCCTCCCCATTCCGGTTCTACTCCTCTTGCTCTAGTGCCTCATTGTCCTCCTCCTCTTCCTCTTCATCCACTTCATCTTCCTCATCTTCTGTATCTCTGTCCCGTTCAAACTCCCTCTCCTCTTGCTCGAGTGATAGTTCCTACAACTCCTCATTAAGTTTTCGCTATCGTGCAGGAGATAGAGATTTTATGGTTGAAGATGTTTATGATTCTGACTCACTGACAGAAGAGTCCAGCCTTCTACTTGGATCGAAGAAGAAAATCCGGTCCCGTCGCATGTCCTCTCGCTCTTTGCCATGCAGTCCGCCTCCACCACCAATACCACCAAGAAAACCACGCCCGGAGAAAAGTAATGGAAGAGAGAGAGCGATCAACCAACTTGCCCAGTTACAGGAGTGGTGGGCATCATGGGGTGACCGGGATCGTGGAAGGAGAGGTTCAACACCTAGGGGGAATGAAGGTGTTGGCAGGGAGGACAAGCGCTACCACAAAGAGAGAGAGCATGAACGTAAGAGAAAGAAAAAGTTTCGAAAAAAGAAGAAGAGGGAAGAAAGAGAAAGGGAACGAAAAAGACATAAGGCAAAGAAGAAAAAAAAAAGGGAACAAAAGATACAGAAACGAGACAGAAAGAGATCAGAGCAGGAGGGAGGTGATTTGGATAAAAGAGATCAACACAAATCAGGTACACCAGATTACCTATCATACCCATCTTTGAGACAAGAACTGTTTCGAAAAAAGAGTGAGACTTCTTTCAGAAGCTATGGATGGAACATTCCAGACGAAGATAATAGAAAGGACAGGGAAGAGAAAGAGAGGGATGATGGTGACAACACCAGGGGAAAGGATAAGCGTCACCGTGAAAGGGAAATCAAGCACTACCATCATTCTGGCAGTAAGACTAACACATCCGTAAAGTTCTGGGGTGGAGGAAATCCAGCCAGTGATACCATACCATCTGCCTTTCTGCCTTTGTTGCCTGTCTCCTCCAAAATAAAAAAGAGTAAAAGTTCCAATATGGATGCTGTGGGAATGGATGGAGAAAGGAAGCCCTTGTTAGGTCGAAATGAAGGAAGCGAGATTCAATCTAAAGAAGGTCTATCATTTCATGAGTGGGAGTCTGACCCGGAGGAGGATGAGGAGGAAGAGGAATCTGAGCAGGAGAGGAGGAGATTAGATCGGGGAAAGAGACTTGGGAGAAGAGGAACAATTTTATCCGATGATGAAAGGGAACGTGAGAAGGGCACAGAGATTTACTCTGATGATGATGATGATGGCTCCTCTGGTGAGTTTGGTAAGTTTGAAAGGTACTGGGATGATCATGAAGGCAGAGCCGTAGGGGGAATAGGAGGTGGGGGTTGGTTTTTCAGTACTTATCCTTCAAGGGATAAAGCAGGTAGCATCAACAGCAGAGATGACCTGTTCCTTGATAGAGGAGATCGCTGGGGTACTGCAGATGTTGGATGGAGTTCCAGTGGTGGAGGTGGAGATGGAGGTGAGAGAGGGTGGGGATCAGGATCACACTGGCCTCCTCCTCCTCTCACTCCACCCCCGCCACGTCGATACTGGTCAGTAGACAAACTTCATATCCAAGACGAGAAAAAGAGCAAACGGAAAACCAAGCATAAAGTTAGAGATCCCTCCAGCTGCTCCACTTGCTTGTCACCTCAGCACCACAGCCATTCTCATTCATCCAAATGGGCCCAGGAAATCTCAAGAAGTCAAGAACAGTTGTACCACCAATGCCAGAGTTTTGGTGGTCCCCTAAAGCTTAAACATGACTCCTCTTCATCCTCAAAACCTGATCGCTCACAGAGTCAGTCTAAATCTGCTAGCCAGTCAAACCTCAGCAACCAGCAACGTGCACAGAGAGCAGACAGGGATCGTGGACGACAGCAATCCCCAACACAGACCCTAATACCCACTGTCCCCTCACCACTACCTGCCCTTCCAGCTCCTCCATCCTCATCTCATCCGATCCATGCCCCTCCTCCTACATCGTCATCTTCTGTGTCCTCTCCCTCTGTGGTCTCTTCCACTCCTAGTGCACCTCAATCCTCCTCAATGACTTCAGCAAGTGCCAAGTTGCAGTATCAGAGATTGCGATCCGTTCCACAGCCCCACCGGTTTCCCCAGTCTCCTCACTTACCACTCAAAGCCAAGAGCCTGTGTTCCAGAAGGGGATCTGCTCATTTTTCCAGTGTGGAGAGTGAGGTCTGAAAGTCGAGGTGATTTAAGTCATACCAATAACCAAGTGAAAATGGTCCTGATGCCGTTGGTATTATGAATCCAAACATGGCCAGGAGAGTGAAGTCAGTATAGTAGACACACTGAGCCCTTCTCACACTTCTGCACAATATAAATCATGGAGACTAGATTCCAATATAACAGCTTTTTGTGGATTTTTATGTAGTTCTTCTAAAGATGATGGAAGACAGCAACACAAGGAAAAAAATATGAAGGACTCTATCCAACTCTGATGAGCAAAGAAATTTCAGAGCATACTTGAGGCCAACTGAGGGCTCAGGAACTTTATACTTATATTAGCTTACGGCTCCTGCAATCCTTTAAAACTGAGATTTTTCTTTACTTCATCCTTTGCAAACTGTTTACATTTCTGCACAACTATGCCCCACCTCACCAGGATCGTTTGTTCATATCATTACTCTGTTGTCTACAGAGGGGATGGAATAAAAGCCACTGTACCCCACCCCCATCCTGGGACTTCAATTCCAGAGAACATCTTTTAAAGAACTTGTTGAAAGTTGGAGGGTTAGAGTCGAACTTGAGTCTTGATGTCCGTCTGCCAATATTTCCTGTCACTTTCTAAAATGTACCAAGTCTTAAATACATGTGAGACTGCTGTCCAACTTTAAGCAACAATAACAAATACTAGGATCTGGGTCTAGTACAAGGGGTAGGGACCTGCTCTTTGTGTCTTTGAATCTCCTTTGACATTTCTGTCCTGTACCTATCCTTAAGGGGTTCCCACTTTATAGAACCCACACAAACTCTTGGTTTCTTGGTTCTTGTTCTTGGCTCCTCTCCTTGATGTTATTGTCCGTCTGTATTTTCTGTGTGTTCCGTGTATTTTATTTGTAATGTTGATGACAGGGTAAAAGTCAACTGTGACTGATTATGTTTTTTTCTGCTTGCTTTTGAACAAGCCAAACCCTACCCCGTAAAGTTTCATCATGTGTCCTTGCCACGTCAAAGACACTGTCTGAGTTCCTTAAAACCTTTCAACACTGAAAGGGTTCAATATATTCTTTTTACTGAGCAATACACGATAGAGCATCCGCCAAGTTGGTATGTTCACCATCTTTGATTAGACCTGTGCTGTTGATGTTAATGTTATGGTGGTGTTTTACGGTCTGTGTGTCCACTCCATGTTTTACGTCTAGTACAATGCTAGCACTGTGACATTCTACTGTTTAAAGACAATGAAAGGTTCTCTTAACTACCTAGCTTCTGTAGGACAATTCTGCACCCTCTACCAAATCTGAAGGGAGCCTCTGGGGTGAAGCAAGTGGACATGGTGTTTGTATTTTATGGCATTATATTTTGTTTGGAATAATGATTCTGGAATCATCCCGATTCTTGAAAAAACATGTTTGGATTCTAAGGTTTT
The DNA here is from genome assembly GCA_016785265.1 of Paraplagusia blochii. Classification (NCBI taxonomy): domain Eukaryota; kingdom Metazoa; phylum Chordata; class Actinopteri; order Pleuronectiformes; family Cynoglossidae; genus Paraplagusia; species Paraplagusia blochii. Next base: position 755,754 of record JAFBJS010000377.1, on the reverse strand, counting down.
GGTTAAGCATGACAATATCAACAAACAAAGGAGTCTGTTTACAGCTTTGGAACAATAATATCGTATTCTTACGAGATAGGATAATCAAATTTTGTCTGAGGAAAGATGAGGCTAGCCATGCTATGATAGGAGGCACTAGGTATACAACTCAGTAATGTATACCCAGCGCCCACAGTGAGACACGTGCTACACGTGGATAAACAAGGGAATTATTTTACTAAGTAGGTTTGGTTGATGTGGTGATATGATGCCAAACTAATTCTTGTGTGCGTGCCATGTTGATGTCAAAGAGACTGTGCCTACGGTGCATGTTAGCTAGCTATAAGGCAGGGCAGCACAGAGACATTGCGGTGCCAAATGTGAGCATATGCATGTGTAAGACATGCTAGCACCTCATGTGCAATTTTTGGACAGATTGTCATTGTGTAAACACGTAACAAACAGCTTTAGCTTTGAAACTCACCTAGCTGACACCAGCAGTTACGTGCCCCCATCATGTCTACAAGTGACAGAAGCCAGACATTCTTGTATTGCGTTTTTTTGTTGTAGCAGCTTCAATGCTAACGTCTGCTGGTGTCGTCTGCCTGGATCTGCATCTGAGCCATAATTAACTTCAGCTGAAGAAAAGAAAAGGGATAACCTTGGATATGAACAAATTGTTGTGTAACCTTTGTCTGACTTTCTTATTTGAAAAGAGTAAAATACATATAATATATTACATATATATATATTTACATATACATATTTATCTATATTTGTGGAGGTGGGTAGTTTTAGAAAATCGTTGTTTATTATTACAGATAACATTCCGTTGTTTACATGAACATCGTACTGGAGCCACGGGTCAAATATGGTTCTGTTTTCTTTACAGAATGAAGTTCTGTGTTTTTTCATTGACACTTACAGATAGATTTGCTAAAATATCAGAAAAAAACATCGGGAATAACCCCATTTTCCCTTGTTTCCACCTAGTCAGTAGTATATTTATCCAGAGGTCTGATGAGCTGCAAACAAAGCAGTAAAAGAAGCCTTCCCAAGAGAAGTTTAACTTATCATGACTGAACGGCTCAAAATTCCAGTGGCATAAGGACTGATGCAGTGTAGTCCCCCAAAGATTTCCCCCAAATCTACCCTGCAGTGACATGTGACTCCAAAAAAAAAAAAAAATCCTGTCCGTGTTGTCAACTGTGAGCAACCAAATAGCGCCACCTGTGGCCGTTGACAACGGTGTAAACTTTATCCAGTTTTTCTCTCATAGCTTGTGTTTATGTATGTGACTCTACAGATGTTTCTCTTGTTTATAAAAACATGTGAATATATTGATTAATTCCACCATGAAAAGAAAAGAGCATGTTTGACGAAGACAAAAGTCCATCTTCCCATTGTCAGCTTCATTCAGAGACCTCTGAAACCAGTGCACTAGTGTGCTCTGCTACCCCTCCCTCACAAACGTACCTCTCTACCTGTTCCTCAATCCAAAAGACCAGAGCTGTGTTCTGTTTTTGTTTTTTTTGCCCGCCATCCACTTCCCTGGACTGATGCCATGATGTAGTGTGGACGGGGGGATCTGAGTGTCTTACGACCGTTGTCACTGTAGAACTGTTGGTGTCTTCACCCAGAGGGGCCTTTCTTTACTGCTGACTGTAATTGTTTTGGCAGATCCATAAAAATAATTTTATTTTGACTCACTGGCAGAAACATTGTGAGTGAACAAAGAAGTTGCCTACTGGTGGTCACGCAACAGAACTGCATAAAACTTTGCACAAAGTTGTATGTGTATTTCATTTAGAGCTACAGACGAGGTAGCTCTAAACACGTAGGTTCAGGCTCCATACCCTACCGGTCGCACAAACCTGTGGCCCATGACCTGGGACCTGTCAGGTTAGTTGCCCTTGAGTCGCTGAGTCTTAGGGAAGCAGTTGCGATGCCGGTTGTCACTCATGGAATAAAGAGATTACACGTGCTGTGCACCGTGGGTTTTCTGGGTTTACCGTGGAACGAGTCACGTGTCTGAGGCTGGCGCTGAATGTGATCAAAAAAAGGTTTTTTCTCAAGATTTAAAAAGTTCTGCTTTAGTGGGCCGTGACCTGCTCTCTGCCCACAGGGGGATGGGACTGAGGTTAGAGGTTTTTCACCGTAACCTGTTCTGCGCAAAGCGGAAGAGGTTAGTGTGATGCGCCTTCAGGTGGTCAAATCATAGAACTGCAGGGCACCACAAAGCAGAACATTAAAGATCTGAATCAAGAACCACCGTCACTGCTGTTGGATTTGTTTGTTGTCGTGTTTCAGTCTGAAGGATTAAGAACAAAATGAAGAAACACCGAGTTTCTTCATTTGAACACTGTCAGTGGGTGAAGGCAGAGATACATCTGCCGGAACCAGAGAAGTTGAAAAAAAAAAAAAAAGAAAAATAACAATAAATACCTTGTGTAACACGTGCTCTTCCTATTTCCTCTTTTTCCACCTTCCCTTTTCTGTCATCACGACGATGCAGTGCTGGAGGCGTTGCAGAGACCCTGATGGTTTCATTCCTGGTTTACGACCTTCTCTCATCTCCAGTATCAGGGACCTCAGCATCAGCACTTTCTCTTCTGCAGATGAAGATGCTGTTTGTCCTGTTTCATTCACACTGTTTTTATTCCAGTTCTTACACGGACACTGTGTGGACTTTGCAATGCAGCATCGTACACTAGAATGTTGGGTTTATCCATCCCACAAAAAACCTTGCAGACAAAACCAGTGATGTTGGCTCAAAAGCTAAAGTCCAAACACCAAATTTCTTGATTGGCTACAGATCATCTGGCTCAAACGAAGGAATTCAAGTCCAAGAAATTAGTTCTTTTTGTCAGGAGGCTGACAGATTTTAAGAAACATGAAATTGGTAAATCTCTGGGCCTGGTTTGACATGAAGGTTTATTAGATTATCAAGAATTGGTATTGACTAAAAAAAAGATCAACTGACTCAAATAAACTTATAATCATAGCTAACTGATGTGAATGCTGCAAAAGAACATTCTGCCGAGAGGAATGTTTTTCCCTTTTCAGCAGAAACTCAGTGACCGTCCATCACTGAGCTTCTGCTCTAATGTTTGTCATTAATCTGCTACATGTTTTCATTTTTTAGCCGCACTTATGTCATTCTAATCAACGGCCATCTTTGTTTCTTCCTCATAAACCAGGGACCAATTGTTAAAGAGCTATGTCTCCATCTAGTGGCTCACCTGTAAATGGTTTTCTATACATATACTGTATACACAAATACCTGGACTACTTGTTTCTATACAGTTCCTGCAGGGGTTCTCAAATTTTTCGCTGTTCACCTACTGAACATGAAGGAGGAGGTATTCTGGTTCTGAAGATGGACTAGCAGGACATTTTACGTGAAACCAGATAGAACATATGATAAGTTTCCAGCCAATAGTGTGATAATCCTACGTTTCCCGCCTCTCAAACCCGCTGCTAACTAGGACTTAGGTCTGAGTTACTATCACAGATTTTCTCTATGGATATTTATTTTCATCTAATAATGTCCTGAACTGCTTATATTCATCCTTGTGGTCACACTCACCTGTCCCTGTCCATCAATCTCACTGTTGTCGGCTGGCGCCCCCTTTGAAGTGACCCTCCTTCACTCAGTTCTCTTAGGTGTTTGTTGTGTTTGGTGTTTTCCTCAGATGTTGTTTGTAGTTTGTGCTCGGAGTTAAAAGAGTTTCTACCAGTGATGGTAAAATGAAGCCTCAGGAAGCTTCGAACCGCTAGGGCTAAGTGGTTCGAGAAATGGTTCATTCTCGAAGCTTCATGCGCTCGCGACACCGTCTACTGGCCAAGTGTATAATCACAGCCAACTCTATCTGAAGCACATAATGTGTGATGCATTGATTTTTTGTGTGTCTTTTATGACTGTTTGAAATGACTGAATTACAAAAAGTGTATGAAAAAACAATTCTGTACATAAATTATCACATACAGTATGTGTGTAAAAAAATACATTTTGGAATGTATTGTAAAATTCTAAATTTGACCAAATGGTAATATCATTTTTGCAGGTGATACAATATATTTCTCCTATACTTGACAAACTATCTCTAATCTATATAAACTCATGCTAATGCTAACCAAACTCTCCTTCAAAAACTCACATTTTGAAAGGAGCACGAAAGGTTTATATAGCTGTAAAACCTCGAGACAAATGCCAAACTAGTGATGTCATAGGATGTTCCGAGGCTTTGAAGCGCCAAAATTATGACGTACGAAGCCTCGCTGCCCGGCAGTATCACGTAAATGCATTGGGAAGTGTTTCAGATTTTGCCATGAGGTGTTACAGCTGTATAAGACCCGACAAAAAAATTTAGTTTTTGAAGGATAGTTGCAGTCAATTGAGAGTTTATTTTTTTCAGATAGAGTTACCTGTGATTATACACTTTGCCAGTAGGTGGTGTCGTGAGCACATGGCACTTCAAGACATGAACCCAAGTGGTTTGAAGCCTCGTGAGGCCTCATCTCACCTGAACCACTTTCTGAAACATGTGACACAGCTGGGCAGCAAAGCTTTGGACGTCATAATTTTGGCCGCTCCTCTAAATGAAGCTAGCCTCGATACGTGCTTCGTGGAAACGCCCCTTTCTCTGCGCGACACCCGCTTCGAAGCCTCGACACATCCCGTAACATCACTAGTTTTCTAGTTTGTTGTTGTTTCGCACCAGCTTTACCAAAAAAGATACTCGCCTTATGTAGCATTGGGTCCGATCTTTCATTCATTCATTCATTCATTCATCTTCATCTGTTTATCCACAGTGGCGTCACAGGGAACGCAGTCTCTACAACTGACACCCAAATCACACTGATTTTTCCATACTGTGAGCCTTCCTGGGAGGTGAACCCACTGGACATTATGTGGGTTGGGATGGTGCTAGGACGGTGGTGCCCATGTTTCTGATGTCAGAACCTTTGCATCTCTGACGACAATGCCCACACTCCCTATGTTGGGCCACTATCATGATCTGTGTTTGTATTTCACTGTTGTGCTGTGTAAACATGAGCATGTATTAATGTTGGCCTGTTCTTTCTCCACCCTAACTGTGCTCTTCTTCCTCTGTCATCACACACACACACTCAAACACACACACACTCAGAACACTGCTGCCCCTAAAAAAACAGTCAAGTTCATTCCGCTGATTCTCCGCAGTACTGGAAGACGGGGGAGGGGTGATAGACAGAGGGAGAGAGGGAGAGAGAGCAGATATCCTGCAGTGAGTCCAGATTTTTTCTCCAAAAACGACTTCTTCTGAGCTGTGGCTGGTCGGGGTAAGTTAAAGTGCTGTGGATTTCCTTACTTTCAATTGATTTCAGTCCATGATTTCTTGTCAGTCAGTGTTCTCCCTCTGAGTGCAGAGATCATTTCACTCCAGTCTGGACTAAACCAGTCCCTTTTTAGTGAAAGGGGTTCTAATCCTGGTCTTAGATCTGGTCAGGTTCTGCTTGACTGTTGGGATGGTGCTAGGACGGTGGTGCCCATGTTTCTGATGTCAGAACCTTTGCATCTCTGACGACAATGCCCACACTCCCTATGTTGGGCCACTATCATGATCTGTGTTTGTATTTCACTGTTGTGCTGTGTAAACATGAGCATGTATTAATGTTGGCCTGTTCTTTCTCCACCCTAACTGTGCTCTTCTTCCTCTGTCATCACACACACACACTCAAACACACACACACTCAGAACACTGCTGCCCCTAAAAAAACAGTCAAGTTCATTCCGCTGATTCTCCGCAGTACTGGAAGACGGGGGAGGGGTGATAGACAGAGGGAGAGAGGGAGAGAGAGCAGATATCCTGCAGTGAGTCCAGATTTTTTCTCCAAAAACGACTTCTTCTGAGCTGTGGCTGGTCGGGGTAAGTTAAAGTGCTGTGGATTTCCTTACTTTCAATTGATTTCAGTCCATGATTTCTTGTCAGTCAGTGTTCTCCCTCTGAGCGCAGAGATCATTTCACTCCAGTCTGGACTAAACCAGTCCCTTTTTAGTGAAAGGGGTTCTAATCCTGGTCTTAGATCTGGTCAGGTTCTGCTTGACTGTAGCACACCCGGAGCTCCTGCAGTAGTGAGGAGGAGGAGGAGGAGGAGGAATCATGGCTGTGTGTTTGTGTGTGCATGCGTAGTTAAGAAGATGGAGAGGAGATCTTAGATTTTAAATCACATTGATGACAATTGGTGCAGAAGAACAACTAGAAAAAAATTTACTGTGATCCACAGTGAGCAGCTAGTCAGCCATAGCCTGGCTGTGGTCACACTAACAAGAAACAATAAAATCAATCAAAAGAGCAAATGTGAGGAACCTGCAGTTCACTGTCACCACTTGGAGCAATGTATGTTGTCATGTGACCAGAGTGGGTCAACGTGTCACTGTTGTTTGTGATCCTGTTGAAACAAAACTCCTTTGATCTACAGTAAGTGGTATGGCTTTGTTTTATTTTGACAACATAAAAAATATACGCATATCAATGTCATTAAAGAGAAGAAAAAGAAGTTAACTTTGTTTAGCTTGGACCAGTGTCCATGGAGGAAGTGCCTAAAGTACCTGCTTTAAGTCCACCCTGTCTTCTTTTATTTTGTTAATGTGTGTGTTTTTATTTATGTGTTTATTGTGGTTGTGCAAAAATAAAGTATAAAAAAAAAGTTTTCACCTGCATTGTTAATATGTGTTAATTGTGTTGTATACACATTTTATTTCATTTCAAATCCTGATATATATTTTTTTTGGTTTCCTTGTTTCATTTATTTGTGCTTTTTTTTTTCTTTTTTTCTAAACTCTGTGTGATTTGCAGATGAGTTGGTTCAGCAGCAGAGCTCTCACCCTGCTGTCCTCCGTCTTTGGAGCATGTGGTCTCCTCTTAGTGGGCGTGGCAGTTTCTACAGATTATTGGCTGCTGATAGAAGAGGGTGTGGTCCTGCAGCAGAACCAGAGCCTGGAGGTGAAGATGGCTCTGCATTCTGGCCTGTGGAGAGTCTGTTTCGTCGCAGGTCTGGCTTCACTGTCATTGAAACTTTTAAAGCACTAACAGAAGAGTCTGGCCCAATAACTAACTTTAGCACTTTTGATGTTATATATACTGTATATCTATATATACAGTCATGGAAAAAATGATTAGACCACTCTGCTGTTTTCTTCAATTCCTTGTTCATCTTAATGCCTTGTTCCACTAAAGGTTTATCACCTGGGGGAAACAATGGACACAAAACCCAGCAATGACTAAAAGCACTGTATTTGTCAGTACAATGTTATTGCTAGTGATGTAGGAACGGAAGTGATTTTTGTCTCTGTCAATAAAACCATGTAAAATGGCCAGAAATCAGCTCTGAAATTAAACTTCATTATAAAGAAAGAGTGGTCCTATAATTTTTCCGTGACTGTATCTATATTGAATTAATTTATTTCTGACTTTTGCAGGCAAACTGTCCCCTGATAAACTGTGACCCTCTTTCTTGTCTTTCATCTCTCAGGACCAGAGAAGGACAGATGTGTGTCCTCAGAATATTTCATTGAACCAGAGGTTGAGATCACGACTGAAAACACGGCCAACATTCTCAGTGAGTAATTCCCCTCTTCCGTTTTGACTCTCACCACCCACTTGATCACAAACTGGGGGTTATTCGAACTCTCCAGTCACGGGCAGACACCATCCCCACCACAAATAGAGGTAGGATGAGGGAACAAGCACATGTCAAGACATCCTTTAAGAACTGTGGTTATTCCAAATCGATCTTTCTAAAAAAACACTAAAGAAAGGCCTACAGAGAGGGAGGGCAACAGGAAGGGTAACGCCGTCATTCCTTACGTCGCAGGCGTCTCTGAGAAACTCAGGCAAATTTTTAATCAGCATCAGATCCGTACGCTTTTCAAACCCGGCAACACCCAAAGACAGAAACTGGTTCATCCCAAAGACAAGATCCCAAGACACAAGCTGGGACAACGTGCGGTAGTTTATGCCACTCAGTGCAGTGAGCAGTGTTCGGACCTCTACATTGGGGAAACCAAGCAGCCATTACACAGGCGCATGGCTCAACGTAGAAGGGCTAACACCTCAGGTCAGGACTCAGCCGTACACTTAAAGGCTACCAACCACTCTTTTAAGGACCAAGGTGTTCAGATCTTGGCCAGAGAAGACAGATGGTTTGAGAGAGGTGTTAAAGAAGCCTTTTTTGTCAACCTGGAAAAATCATCTCTTAACAGAGGTGGTGGTTTGAGACATAACCATTTGGGAACAACACCCAAAAGACTCCACTCTCAACAACTAGTTTCTCACATTACTGAGCCGTGTGACCAAAACCACTCCAACAATGACGGTAACGACCCATCGATACCCACCCAACGACTGGTATCACATTTCACAGGTGACCCCAGGTCCACCCAACAGGAGGGACTTGAATCAACTCGTTCTCCTCACTCACAGGATGGAACTTCTTTTACTAAACTGACAGTTAGAACGGAAGAAGCCTTAACTTAACTTAACCCTTTATCCTCAGCCCCTATCCCTTCTAAAGTTTCACAGAGAAAAGCAGTGATTTTAGCTCAATGAGGGAGCAGCTCGTAGTCCACTGCTGCCTCTTGTGGTCAGTTATATTTCACTGCGAACAGTTTATTTTCACCTGAACAAAGAATTTCAACGGTAGAGCCAGTGATGGAGGCAGCACTCCATTACATAACACAACATAGTGTTGTTTGTCGATTCTGGTTCTGTTTAGAGAATCTCAGTACTTTCTGGTCAACTAGCAGGCATTAGTACCAGTCAAGGTGGAGGAACTTACCAAGGCAACAGTAACAGTAAGGGCTTCTGAAGGTATGTGTTCATCCAACAGTCCATCGCAAAAGACTTAGAAGAACAAAAGAATAAGTCTGGATTCTCTGAGACGTACTCAGTATTTCTTGGTTCTCTCACGGCTCTCTAATCCAGATCACTTCAAAATCAACTTTTTCAGTGCAGTGAACCTGCAATAATTTTGATCTCGGAACAAAATATTTTTTTGGACAAGTGGGTTTGGGAACAGGAATGAGAATAATGTCCTCCCACTGTGACAACTGATATGGGAGAGGAACGTGTCAAACTGTCAGAAGATGTTTATTTTCCATGTGAGGAGCTGCTACACTGTTCCACCACAGTTGACGTCATAGATCATGAAGTTTGGTCCGATCTTGTCTTTGACAGAAATGGTCAGGACGGCCACAGCGTTCCCCATGGTGTCGCTGCTCTTTGTCCTCACCGCCTTTGTGGTGAGCAGCGTGGGACACATCAAACCTCAGTGCACCATTCTGGCCTTTGTCTCCGGAATATTCTTCATCCTCTCAGGTAATTCTACTGATGAAGCTGAAGAAACTGTAGTTCTATATTCACAAGTAGAACAATTAATATAAAGTTTTTTGGGGAAAGTAGTTTAAGTACTTTGTTTATCTTAAGTGTTCAAATCCAGCAGAAAGTAAACAACTAAACTTCAGAAATAGAACAGAGTGAGACCTCGTTGAGGTGGAGTTGAACGATTCATTTTGGTAGCTTTAAAGGACTAGTTGAGATGGACATAGCTGTCCACAGCTTCCTGAGCCTCTGATCTGGACTGTGTGAACCCGTCTCCAGGTCTCAGTTTGGTGGTGGGTCTGGTTCTCTACATCTCCAGCATTAACGATGAGGTGATGAACAGACCCAGAGAACCAGAACACTTCTTCCACTATCACTATGGCTGGTCCTTTGCCTTCGCTGCGTCATCCTTCCTGCTGAAAGAGGTGAGAAAGAAACACAATAAAGAAGAGAGAGATTTCCCGTCCTTATTGTCCTTCTCGTTGCCATCTTTCTCTGTCTTCGGTCCAGTCTAGTCATGCCTGGTCTGGGCCCTGAGTCCAGCTTGACCAGACTAGACTATAACTCCATTCTTCTTAATGTTTATGTTCTTATTTATCCCCTTTCTCCTGTAGGGGGCAGGAGTGATGTCTGTGTACCTCTTCATGAAGCGTTACACTGAGGAAGAGCTCTACCATTCTCATCCAACCCTATACCGCCCTCGTGTGTCCACTTGCAGTGACTACAGCAGGCAGTTCCTTCACCCTGACCTTTGGCCTCGTCCACGTCAAGGTCGTAGCGCCTCAGATGTTTCCTCTGACATCTCTATCCAACTCAACCAATCTCCGTCCTCGAAGGCGTGGCCTAAGTACTCCTGTGGAAAAGGCGGAGTACGAGCTGGGAGATTGTCTCAGCCAACTCCACCCTCCTCCTCTGCTCCTTCTTCTTCGGCCAGTTACCATCTTCAGCTGCAGCCGGCTTCTTCCTCCTCCACGTTCTCTTCCTTTCCACATCCGCTACACCCAGATGCTACCTCCACCTTACCTGGGGCCTGTTCCAACCCTAGTGGGCGCCCGGCTCTAACCCTGCCCTTGGATGCTCCTCCCTCTGTTTCCCCTCCTCACTATCACTCACACATGAGAATGAGCTCCTCCCCCTGCTAGGAGGCGAGCAGAAGTTGGTGTTGGTTCTGCAACATCAGAGAGAGGGACATAAACCAACGTTGGGATGTCCAGCTGAGGCAGAGGCTAGAAGAACATCCTCATAGAACTTCATTATGTCAAAAAAAAAATGTTGACGCACCTGCTGCGAGGCAGTGATGTCAGCTACTACATTGTTTAAGTTTAGAAATCAACAATGATTCCACGCCAGTCTGTGACCTTCTGTTCGCGAGTAGAAGATCGGATATGTACCATTCCTCCCCAGGTCAAAGGTGAAATCTCTTCAGTCTCATTGCGCAGGTCATCTCTAGGACCAGTTTCTGTAGAACCAGATCCAGAATCCTTTTCTCAGACCTTCCATTAGTTGTGACGCCCCTTACACCCACATATAAGGAGAAGAGTGGACCTTGAGGTGTTCAAGAGGCCGTGCTACAGGTGCTGCAGCACGGTTCTCAGGGAGGGGGTTGAATGACTTGGGGAGAGAACTCAGATCAGGACGATCGATGGGAGTCAATGTTTGCTGGTATGGGGGAGGTTTTCTGTAATTTTTGACGTAACACAAAGACAAGAAATGTCTTCAAGGGAACTACTACATCCAATTGTCCGTGACGGAACTGGATCAAATGATGTGGATGACTGAAAAAAGTTCTGCCGTCCTAGTACTAGTTAGTACCTAGTACTAACTCCCTTACACTGATAATAATCATGAAGGTTTTGATAAAAGTTCCTCATTCTGGTATTTCATACAACAACACACACTGTTGGATGGATTGGACACATGTGTACCATGAACCAAATCACAAAGACGTACCATATGTCTTGTTATTACCATGTTCTCAGTGTTGCTGGTGCTCACTAACGTGTTGTAGGTCACTCTGTTCACCAGCAGGAGGATCAGTCGGTCAACTCATTAAATCCGTTCACGGCAGCAAGGACCATGGGAACGGGTGAAGAAGAGTGCGGTGCGAAGGACGAAAGTCTAGTGAGGAAACAAGGAAAGAACACACACACGTACTGTAACAGACACTCACGTTGGATTCCACTGTTGCCATGGTAATGAAATAGAACACAATGTCACATCTCTCATCCTGAGAGGAGGTGTGTTCTCTCTGTTCAAATCACTTCAGTCCTCACCAAAACCATTAAGGTTCTCATCATCATCACCTTCATCAATATCACCATCACCAACATCTTCACCATCATCATCTCCATCAATATTTTTTACCACCATCATCATCACCATCATCATGTCAATACTATTACCATCACACCTATTCTCATACGTTTGGATTAAAAATGTCCTCTCAACTAAACCCTCCAAGACTCCTATCACGTCCTTTATCAGAAATCAATCCTCACCCCCACTCCCACCCCTCCTCCCCTCTGTGCTGCCATGACAATTCAATGGGAGGAAAGAGGATGCCGAGTGATGCGTCCACCTCCTTTTTCCTCCTCCTACTCCTTTATGCTCATTGCGAGCGCTCAGAAAGCGAAGACGAGGAGCACTTCTGGTAAAGGAGCGAGACGAGGAAGGACCGAGCAAAGAGGGGGGAGACACAAAAAGGGGGAGAACAGTGGATGGAGGAAGGTGAGCGAGGAGTCAGAGAGGACCATCATTGGAGAAAAATATGGAAGGAAAGAGCAGAAACATGCCTCCAGGTAACACACACACACACACACACACACACACAGACACACACACTGTGCTGTTTTTTTCATATTCTATTTGGACAAACTCTGAGTGAGTTGTGAGTGAGAAACTGCGATGAGGAACGATGAGATGCCGCTTCCTTCCAATCTCTTTCCTTCTAGGTATTGGAGTCCTGTTGCAGTCGGACTGCGTGGTTAGGGTTAGAGTTCCTATCAACACTTGTTATTTTGGGATTTGAGTTGCCATGGAAACACTCTGCGGAGTTGGCAAATTAGCAGAATAATTTCAGCGCCCACGCTGACGCTCAGGGTTTATGGCTGTCACACTGATTTTTCACGTTTGTCCGGATCAAATGTTAATAAAAAAGATTGATCTTCTTTGTGTCAAGGTCTTCTGGAGAAAATGTCTTTCCTGAAGCTCAACAGATGGTCGTCTTCTTCTACACTTTCTTCCAAACATCGCAGATAACCCCATGAAGAAAGCAGAACATAGATTACATTTGCTGACTTTTGTTTTATATGGCAATTGTTGGTTGATTATTTAAATCAATTTTCTTCAAGGACTTTTAACAACTTCATAAAAACCACAGCTGCTTCCTGTCAGCCTTACGTAGCATCAGTCGCTGGAATCTCCACAACAGACACTGTAGCCTTGGCCTCCGTCCCCAGTGCAGTTCTGTCTGGACACAGTGGGGTCACCATGAAGAGTGGTCTCCTCCTCCGCTCCTCTGTCGCAGTTTTGATCAGTTTCGTCTTCATGTTTCTACTATAAAGCAATAGTTGTTACTTATACATTGCTAGGATAAAACAAACGCTAATTTGACCAACATAGATAGATACCAGGGGTGTGACGATTCACTCACATAACGACCTGATTCATATTTCGAAGGCTACTATCCGATTCAAGAACGATTCATAAAAATATTTAACGATCGATCCAGTTTGATCCGATTCGGTTCAGTTTGATCCAAACCGATACAAAACGATTAATTTGCACACCCCTTATACAGTATATATAGTGTATATTAGGGGTGTGACGATTCACTCACATAACGATCCGATACATATTTTGATTCACAGGCTACAATCCGATTTGGGAACAATTCATAAAAAATTTCAAACGATCGATCCAGTTCGATCCGTTTCGGTTCAGTTCAGTTAGATTGATATTTCAGATAGACAGTGATAACATCTCGAACCAAATTTTTTGCTGATCCGACCAAATTTTTTGGTGATTTTTTCGATTCATATCCTGATTCACAGGCTACGATCCGAATCAGGAACGATTCATAAAAAAACATTAAACAATTGATCCAGTTCGATCCGATTCGGTTCAGTTCGATCCAAACCGATACAAAACGATTAATTTGCACACCCCTTATATATATAGCGTGTATTAGGGGTGTGACGATTCACTCACATAACGATCTGATTCAGGGACGATTCATAAAAAACATTAAACGATCGTCCAGTTTGATCCGATTTGGTTCAGTTTGATCCAAACCAATCCAAAACGATTAATTTGCACACCCCTAATATATATATATACTGTATATTAGGGGTGTGACAATTCACTCACATAACAATCCAATTCATATCTTGATTCATAGGCTACAATCCGATTCGGGAACAATTCATAAAAAATATCAAACAATCGATCCATTTCGGTTTCGGTTCAGTTCAGTTAAATTGATATTTTAGATGATAGATCAATATATAGATAGATAATGAAGATACATCCTGAAACGTTCCATCTTATATGAAGTGATAACATCTCGGACCAAATTTTTCACTGTCTCCTCCTTCAGACCTCAGCTTCCTGCCTCGTCCAGCCATGGTGTGGTGTGAGCGCGGGATCCAGGTCCTCCTCACGACCGTGGGTGCCTTCGCTGCCTTCACCCTGATGACTGTGGCCATCGGTACTGATTACTGGCTTTATGCCCGTGCATTCATCTGTAACAGTACCAGTAACTCCAGCCAACAGCAGCAGCACCAGGACCAGGAATCCAGCAAGGACAAAAAGGACCCAGGGGCTCTGACTCACTCTGGACTTTGGAGGATCTGTTGCCTGGAAGGTAATAACGTGCTAACCTTTAGCTCTTTTTAGGTAGGACTCAGGACTAGTAATACTTTTTATTGAATATTATTATTATCATAGTTATACTTTTATATTCTGCCCTTTTCTCCCTTAGGCCTGAAAAGAGGAGTTTGTTCTCAGATCAATCATTTTCCTGAGGATGCAGACTACGACCAGGACGCCGCAGAGTATCTGCTCCGTGAGTCTCAAGCTGAGGGGACAGCAGCTACTGTGGCTGGAAGTCCGAGGCTAGCATTGTTTCTACAGGGTTGTGTGTGTGTTAGTCACAGTTGTGAGGTTTAAAACACCATGAGTCAGAAAATTGTTTTCTATGTCGGTTCTCCTTCTATGCTCCGGGTTGGTGCTGCCTGGGATGGTTCTGTTCTGATTCTGTTTCTTTACATTCAATTTGACAAGAGGAGGAGTACCGTAATTTCCGCACCGGACTATAAGTCACACCCAACACATTTTTAAAGGAAATAACATTTTGCACATACATATGAGGGTCAGTTTATGCTAATTGAATTCATGTACAAAGCTTGTTACCGTACGTTATACTTCTTCTTCTTCTATGGTGTTTATTGGTGGTTGTGACTTGCGTCTTCCTCGACACCACCTGTCTCACTCTTACCTTTTCTGCTCGAGCAGTTAGAAATAACACTTACATTAGCCGCATCTCTGCATAAGTCACAGGGTTGAAATTGTGTGACAAAAGATGCGACTTATAGTCCGGAAATTACGGTATGTCAAGATCCAACCAACACTGATCTCTTGTACCCGCAGGAGTAGTTCGAGCATCCAGCATCTTTCCTATCCTCAGCGCCATCCTGCTCTTGCTGGGTGGAGTCTGTGTAGCATCCAGTGGTTTCTACAAGAGCAAGAGGAACATCATTCTGGGAGGAGGGATTCTCTTTGTGGCGGCAGGTAAGTCTCTGACCTTCTCTTTGGCTTCTAGCAGTTTGATGAACCTATGTATGGCACCAACTGTCAATGGGTGAACCCCTAGTATGCACAGCTCCTCTTTTGATGCATTCTCGTAAGTGTGACTTGGAGCCAATGGGAGTGTTTTTTACGCTGGTTTTGAGTCTGGTTTCTGCTAAAATTGAATCACAATTGTGTTTTCTCTTTTTTTACCAATTGTCAATAGAGATAGAATAAAAGAGATGTTTATTCCAAGTAACTCTGCGTGAAAAAAATAAACAGTTCCAAATTTCTCAACAAAATAAGTGTCTTTAAGGAAGATCCGCGCTCCTCCATAGTTGTTAGTGAACACTCTCGTGAATCCCGTAAAAAAAAACGAAACCCCGAAACCTCCTCAGTTTTCTTAACTAAGACTAAGAGGGCAACCTTGACCAGCGTGGAGCAACGCTCTGGCGCTGACTTCCTGAAGAGGAGGGGTTTAAATACCTCCTTCTGACGAATGAACCAGCGACAGGTGGTTGCTCCATTCAGGAAATCGGCAGCTTGAAGGAACAAGCTCCCTCCACACATTGAACAAAAACACAACACGTATACAAATAGACCCACAATTCTCCAGTTCTAACAGTCATGTTGCTATTGGCATAACTCTGCCCTCTCCTGGATCAGTATGACTACTCCACGAGCCAAATCATAATAGGCTTTTGAGAATACTTCTTCTTCTTCAATGTGATGTATTGCATGTTCTTTCACTTTCTTTCAGGCCTCAGCAACATCATTGGAGTCATCGTGTACATTTCTGCAGCGCTGAGCGACATCTCCCCAAAAAAGGACGAGGATAAGAAGTGGCACTACTCCTACGGCTGGTCCTTCTACTTCGGTGGCCTATCTTTTATCCTTGCTGAGATGGTCGGTGTTCTCGCTGTCAACATTTACATCGAAAAAAACAAAGAGCTGCGCTGTCGCTCCCGCTCTGACCTCTTAAAAAGCACCACCCATGCCATGCTACGTCTACCCAGCTATCATTTCAGGCGGCGGTCCAGGTCAAGTTCCAGGTCTACTGATCCACCAGTGTCCCAAGAGAACTCACCTGTTGGCACGTCAAAAACATTCACCTTGCCATCAACAGCCCCGACCTTCTCTGTGGCCACTCTTCCTAACCCACACCATACAGGCAGCAGTGGAGGTGGAGGTGCTGGTGGAGACATCTCCATGTACACACTGTCCAGGGACTCAAAGCTGGGTAGCCTGGTTGCTGGAGCTCCGCCTCTCTATGCTACAGTAGATCGAGCCACGCTCTACCAGCTCCATAACTATTTCCCGAAGGAAACCACTGGGAGCGGAGGTGGAGGAAGTGGAGGGACACTTCCTTCACACCCCAAGTCCAACCTCGCAGCAGCAGCGGCTGTTGCTCAGAACACAGCTCCTCTAAACACGGCCACTACGTCAGCCGCTGGCAGTCAGCCGTCCACTGCCACCATGGAGAGAGACAGGACCAACATGGGGACCATGGACCGGCTGACAGCTAAAAGAGACAGGGACAGTAACTCAGACACACTGAACAGGAAAACCACCCCCGTATGAAACAGTGCCAGAGGTTCAAGCTCCAGCCACTGCCACTTACCACAACATTAACAGTTTCAGGCCTCATTCTGAAGGTCCTTAAGACCTTCTCTGAAGAAGTAAACACAATGCGGTCCTCACCTCAGCACCCTGCCCTGCTCCAGCCTTGGATTACACCAAATCAGACGAACCTTGGTCTTGTCTCAGACACTGTGTGGGTGGTTCTGTTCAACTGTTGTGGGAGCGAGTTTCGTGGCAGTGCGCTAATTTTATTTATAGCCGTGGGTTAGGGTTAGACTCACCCAGTAGATATTAAAGAAGGAGGAATCAGGAGGAACATTGTGGAACTGGATGGTCTAAGTCACAGAACTGTAGACATATATACATATATAATAAAATGTAACATATATTTAGGGATCCATCACAAAAGCTGCTGTGAGCAGAGTCAGAGCTCAGATGAGGGGACGTTGGTGGTATATCCATGGTGTTGACCCTGGACATGAAAACTCCATCGTCCATTTGTCCAATTGTTGCCCAGACTGTTGGACATACGTATTTGACCCTAGTGGTCCAACTGCCATGGTGGCTAGAATCAAACGTCCATGCAGCTTTTTGTTAGCTGTTGCTACAAATGATGCTAGCTGCTGCTACGTGGTTCTTTAGATACTGCGAACATAGCTGCTAACTACTATATAAATGTTAGTTACAAACGTATATCATTGCTTTTGTTTTTTGCTATTGTGTTGGTTTTTGGATGCTACATCTGCTGCTAGCTGCTGAAATGCTGGTTGCAGGGTGGCGCTGCAGTCAATTTTGTGTTTGTTCCTAGTTACACAATGCCGTATGCCTAATGTGGAGTTATTTCTCTGGTGGTTTTTAAATAAAATTTAAAAATAAAGTAATTTCTTAGCAGTATTTGCGGGGGGGACTAAAGTGTGGATAAAGTGAAGTTAGCTAGTAGTAGTTAGCTCTATTCAAATGTTTTGCCGTGTAATTTTTCTTCTCTGTGATGGTGTCACCTAATGCTAGCTGTTACTCAAATGTTCGACTCGTGTAACATCAGGGCAGTTGGACGTACTGACCGGTGTGTAGAATTAATTAGGAGTACTTTTCTATACTTCAAGTTGTTGTATCTGTGTGCTTTAAAAAAGGTTGGACTCTGTCCTGACAGTCTTTCCAGTCTTGATCAGCAGCCAAAAACTGAGAAAATGTGTTAAATATTCAACTGTTCTCCCAAGTGCCAAATCATTTCCTGTTTCCTAATTGTTGAAAGATTTTGGGATGGATCACGGCACCAGTTGGAAAAACCAGGTCTCAGTACAAGTTTTCTTCCGATCCACGGTCACAGCACCAAAAATAGAGTGTGGTCTAGGCAAAGAAGTGAACAAAGCTGTTGGATGGTGGATTTGTTTAGTAACAAAAATCACCCAAAACACAAAAGTTTGAAAAAAAAAATCAAAGAACTAACAACGTGGAAACTTTCTTCGATAAAAACTTTCTGAATTTATTATCCAAACTCACAAATTTTATACCTGTACACGGAGAGTGGCTTCTCAACATTGTGGGTGTCAATCACATGTGGATCCAATGGGAGTACTACTATTTATTTGTTATGCTAAGTCATTATAACTGGTATCCAAAGGCACTAACAATACAAACAATTAATAGTAGTAATGCAAACAAGTATGTATTACTACTCTGGTTGAGGGTAGAGACTATAGGGTAGAGGCCATGGGTGTTGTAAACATGGGTCAATAAATTTGGAATCTACTTTCACAAAAGTGAAAACCACTGAAATCTAACACTGTATTTCCCCCTGGATTAATGAAGCCGATACAGTAATAACATTCATAGCTTGTTGCCTAAGCAGAGACATGACAAACAGGTGTATTTTGTTGGTTGTGATAATTTTTCCATCTTGCTATTAGTTGCTCAAAATTATATATTTGTGGTGACTAAAATTGTGATTTTTTTACTCATTTTGTCCCAGAGACTCTCTTGCGATTCTGGAGATCCTTCTCCTTCTGTTAAAAAAAACAAACAAAGCTTCCGTTTAGTGAAAACGAGGCAGGAAGTGAGTGCAGCTTATATTTTAACTTTGTTCCACAATGAAAAAAAGAAAAGGTTTTTATGTTTTTTTACAAAATGCATCAAAACATCTCAGGATGTTTTTGGCTGAACTAATCCTGACCTGGGCAGAGTGAGATGGAGTTTTTTCTGATGATGGATTTGCATTAAAGAGACTGAAGAAAATAAACCAATGGATGCGTTGAAGTGAATGTGTTTTCCACTGTGTGTTTTATTAAATGCTAGAATTATGTCTGCTAAATGCAACGCTTGTGTTCATTTCGAAAATTTTTCTTCTTTTCTTTTTATATAATTGAACTATTTGGCAAACCACTTTATGGGCCGGATCTCAATTTGGCAACCCACTTTGTGGAACGGAGCACTATTTGCCAGCCCACTTTGTGGCCCACTAACTGGGTTGCCAAAAAGTCATCCAGCCCAAAAAGTGGGTTGCCAAATAGTGCTCCGGCCCAAAAAGTGGGTTGCCAAATAGTGATCATGCCCACAAAGTGGGTTGCCAGTTAGTGGGCTGAATCACTATTTGGCAGCCCACTCTGTGGGCCGGATCACAATTTGGCAGCCCACTTTGTGGGCCGGATCACTATTTGGCAGCCCACTTTGAGGGTCGGATCACTATTTGGCAACCTACTATCTAGGCTGGATCACTATTTGGCAACCCACTTTGTGGGCCAGAGCACTATTTGGCAACCCACTCTGTGGGCCGGATCACTTTTTGGCAACCCACTTTCTGGGCTGGATCACTATTTGGCAACCCACTTTTGGGGCCGGAGCACTGTTTGGCAACCCACAATCTGGGCTGGATCACTATTTGGCAGCCCACTTTGTGGGCCGGATCACTTTTTGGCAACCCAGTTTGTTGGACGGATCAATATTTGGCAACCCACTTTTTGGGCCGGATCACTATTTGGCAACACAAATTTTGGGTTGGATCAATATTTGGCAACCCACTTTTTGGGCCGGCTCACTGTTTGGCAATCCATTTGGTGGGTTGGATCAATATTTGGCAACCCACTTTTTGGGCCGGATCACTATTTGGCAACACACTTTTTGGGCCGAAGCACTATTTGGCAACCCACTTTTTGAGCCGGATCACTATTTGGCAACCCATTTTGTGGGCCGGATCACTATTTGGCAGCCCACTTTATGGGCTGGATCACTATTTGGCAACCCATTTTGTGGGTCGGATCACTATTTGGCAGCCCACTTTGTGGGCCGGATCACTATTTGGCAGCCCACTTTGTGGGCTGGATCACTATTTGGCAGCCCATTTTGTGGGTTGGAGCACTATTTGGCAGCCCACTTTCTGGGCTGGATCACTATTTGGCAGCCCACTTTCTGGGTCGGATCACTATTTGGCAGTCCATTTTCTGGGTCGGAGCACTATTTGGCAACCCACTTTTTGGGCCTGATCACTATTTGGCAACCCACTTTTTGGGCCTGATCACTATTTGGCAGCCCACTTTCTGGGCCGGATCACTATTTGGCAGCCCACTTTGTGGGTCCGATCACTATTTGGCAGCCCATTTTGTGGGCCGGATCACTATTTGGCAGCCCACTTTGTGGGTCGGAGCACTATTTGGAAACTTACATTCTGGGCTGGATCAATATTTGGCAACCCACTTTTTGGGCCGGATCACTATTTGGCAACCCACTTCATGGGCTAGATCACTATTTGGCAACCCACTTCATGGGCTAGATCTCTATTTGGCAGCCCACTTTCTGGGCCGGATCACTATTTGGCAGCCCACTTTGTGGGTCCGATCACTATTTGGCAGCCCACTTTGTGGGCCGGATCACTATTTGGCAGCCCACTTTGTGGGTCGGATAACTATTTGGCAGCCCAGTTAGTGGGCCGGATCACTATTTGGCAACCCATTTTGTGGGCTGGATCACTATTTGGCAGGCCACTTTGTCGGTCGGATCACTATTTGGCAACCCACTTTTTGGGTTGGATCACTATTTGGCAACCCACTTCATGGGCTAGATCACTATTTGGCAACCCACTTTGTGGGTCGGAGCACTATTTGGCAGCCCACATTCTGGGCTGGATAACTATTTGGCAACCCATTTTGTGGGTCGGAGCACTATTTGGCAACTCACTTTTTGAGCTGGATAACTATTTGGCAACCCATTTTGTGGGTCGGATCACTATTTGGCAACCCACTTTTTGGGCCGGATCACTATTTGGCAACCCACTTCATGGGCTAGATCACTATTTGGCAACCCACTTTGTGGGTCGGAGCACTATTTGGCAGCCCACTTTTTCGGTCGGAGCACTATTTGGCAACCCACTTTTTGGGCCGGATCACTATTTGGCAACCCACTTCATGGGCCGGATCACTATTTGGCAACCCACTTCATGGGCTAGATCACTATTTGGCAACCCACTTTGTGGGTCGGATAACTATTATGCAGCCCAGTTAGTGGGCTGGATCACTATTTGGCAGCCCACTTTTTGGGCCGGATCACTATTTGGCAACCCACTTCATGGGCTAGATCACTATTTGGCAACCCACTTTGTGGGTCGGAGCACTATTTGGCAGCCCACATTCTGGGCTGGATAACTATTTGGCAGCCCATTTTGTGGGTCGGATCACTATTTGGCAACCCACTTTTTGGGCCGGATCACTATTTGGCAACCCACTTCATGGGCTAGATCACTATTTGGCAGCCCACTTTGTGGGCTGGATCACTATTTGGCAGCCCACTTTTTGGGTCGGATAACTTTTTGGCAGCCCAGTTAGTGGGCCGGATCACTAATTGGCAGTCCACTTTTTGGGCCGGATCACTATTTGGCAGACCACTTTGTGGGTCCGATCACTATTTGGCAGCCCACTTTCTGGGCCGGATCACTATTTGGCAGCCCACTTTGTGGGTCGGATAACTATTTGGCAGCCCAGTTAGTGGGCCGGATCACTATTTGGCAACCCATTTTGTGGGCTGGATCATTATTTGGCAGCCCATTTTGTGGGTCGGATCACTATTTGGCAACCCACTTTTTGGGTTGGATCACTATTTGGCAGCCCACTTTCTGGGCCGGATCACTATTTGGCAGCCCACTTTGTGGGTCGGATCACTATTTGGCAACCCATTTTGTGGATCAGCTCACTATTTGGCAGCCCACTTTTTGAGCCGGATCACTATTTGGCAACCCACATTCTGGGCTGGATCACTATTTGGCAAACCAAATCTGGGCTGGATCACTATTTGGCAGCCCACATTGTGGGTCGGAGCACTTTTTCGTAACCGACTTTTTGAGCCGGATCACTATTTGGCAACCCATTTTCTGGGTCGGATCACTATTTGGCAGCCCACTTTGTGGGTCGGATCACTATTTGGCAGCCCACTTTGTGGATCGGATCACTATTTGGCAGCCCACTTTGTGAGTCCTATCAATATTTGGCAGCCCACTTTGTGGGCCGGATCATTATTTGCCAGCCCACTTTGTGGGTCCGATCACTATCTGGCAGCCCACTTTGTGGGCCGGATCACTATTTGGCAGCCCACTTTGTGGGTCGGATTACTATTTGGCAGCCCAGTTAGTGGGCCGGATCACTATTTGGCAACCCATTTTGTGGGTCGGATCACTATTTGGCAGCCCACTTTGTTGGCTGGATCACTATTTGGCAACCCATTTTGCGGGTTGGATCAATATTTGGCAACCCACTTTTTGGGCTTGATCACTATTTGGCAACCTAAAATCTGGGTTGGATCACTATTTGGCAGCTCACATTGTGGGTCGGAGCACTATTTGGCAGCTCACTTTTTGGGCTGGATAACTTTTTGGCAGCCCAGTTAGTGGGCTGGTTAACTATTTGGCAACCCATTTTGTGGGCCGGATCACTATTTGGCAGACCACTTTGTGGGTCTGATCACTATTTGGCAGCCCACTTTCTGGGCCGGATCACTATTTGGCAGCCCACTTTGTGGGTCGGATAACTATTTGGCAGCCCAGTTAGTGGGCCGGGTCACTATTTGGCAACCCATTTTGTGGGCTGGATCACTATTTGGCAGCCCACTTTGTGGGTCGAATCACTATTTGGCAGCCCACTTTGTGGGTCGGATCACTATTTGGCAACCCACTTTTTGGGTTGGATCACTATTTGGCAGCCCACTTTCTGGGCCGGATCACTATTTGGCAGCCCAGTTAGTGGGCCGGATCACTATTTGGCAACCCATTTTGTGGGCTGGATCACTATTTGGCAGCCCACTTTGTGGGTCGAATCACTATTTGGCAGCCCACTTTGTGGGTCGGATCACTATTTGGCAACCCACTTTTTGGGTTGGATCACTATTTGGCAGCCCACTTTGTGGATCGGCTCACTATTTGGCAGCCCACTTTGTGGGCCGGATAACTATTTGGCAACCCATTTTGTGGGTCGGATCACTATTTGGCAACCCACTTTCGGGGCTGGATCACTATTTAGCAGCCCACTTTTTGGGCCGGAGCACTATTTGGCAACCCACTTTTTGAGCCGGATCACTATTAGGCAACCCATTTTGTGGGTCGGATCACTATTTGGCAGCCCACTTTGTGGGCCGGATCACTATTTGGCAGCCCACTTTGTGGGCTGTATCACTATTTGGCAACCCAGTTTTTGGGCCGGAGCACTATTTGGCAGCCCACTTTCTGGGCTGGATCACTATTTGGCAACCCATTTTGTGGATCAGCTCACTATTTGGCAGCCCACTTTTTGAGCCGGATCACTATTTGGCAACCCACATTCTGGGCTGGATCACTATTTGGCAACCCAAATCTGGGCTGGATCACTATTTGGCAGCCCACATTGTGGGTCGGAGCACTTTTTCGCAACCGACTTTTTGAGCCGGATCACTATTTGGCAACCCATTTTCTGGGTCGGATCACTATTTGGCAGCCCACTTTGTGGGTCGGATCACTATTTGGCAGCCCACTTTTTGGCCGGAGCACTATTTGGCAACTCACTTTTTGAGCCGGATCACTATTTGGCAACCCATTTTGTGGGTCGGATCACTATTTGGCAGCCCACTTTTTGGGCCAGAGCAATATTTGGCAGCCCACTTTTTGGTCCGGATCACTATTTGGCAGCCCAATTTGTGGGTCGGATCACTATTTGGCAACCCACTTTTTGGGCCGGAGCACTATTTGGCAACCTATTTTGTGGGTCGGATCACTATTTGGCAACCCATTTTGTGGGCCGGATCACTATTTGGCAGCCCACTTTGTGGGTCGGAGCACTATTTGGCAACCCACATTCTGGGCTGGATCACTATTTGGCAGCCCACATTGTGGGTCGGAGCACTTTTTCGCAACCGACTTTTTGAGCTGGATCACTATTTGGCAACCCATTTTGTGGGTCGGATCACTATTTGGCAGCCCACTTTGTGGGTCGGATCACTATTTGGCAGCCCACTTTTTCGGCCGGAGCACTATTTGGAAACCCACTTTCTGGGCTGGATCACTATATGGCAGCCCATTTTGTGGGTCAGATCACTATTTGGCAGCCCACTTTTTGGGCCGGATCACTGTTTGGCAACCCACTTTGTGGGCCGGATCACTATTTGGCAACCCACTTTGTGGGCCGGATCACTATTTGGCAACCCACTTCATGGGCTAGATCACTATTTGGCAACCCACTTTGTGGGTTGGAGCACTATTTGGCAACCTAAAATCTGGGTCGGATAACTATTTGGCAGCCCAGTTAGTGGGTCGGAGCACTATTTGGCAGCCCACTTTCTGGGCTGGATCACTATTTGGCAGCCCACTTTCTGGGCTGGTTAACTATTTTGCAACCCATTTTGTGGGTCGGATCACTATTTGGCAACCCACTTTTTGGGCCGGATCCTGTCTCGTCTACCCATCTTCAGGGGTAGATCAGACTGC
>JAFBJS010000377.1:681145-724468 GCA_016785265.1 Paraplagusia blochii | reverse complement strand
CTTTTTGGGCTGGATCACTATTTGGCAGCCCACTTTCTGGGCTGGATCACTATTTGGCAACCCATTTTGTGGGTCGGATCACTATTTGGCAACCCACATTTTGGGCCGGATCCCTATTTGGCAACCCACTTTTTGGGCCGCAGCACTATTTGGCAACCCACTTTTTGAGCCGGATCACTATTTGGCAACCCATTTTGTGGGCCGGATCACTATTTGGCAGCCCACTTTGTGGGCTGGATAACTATTTGGCAACCCATTTTGTGGATCGGATCACTATTTGGCAGCCCACTTTTTGTGCCGGATCACTATTTGGCAGCCCACTTTGTGGGCTTGAACACTATTTGGCAGCCCACTTTCTGGGTCGGATCACTATATGGCAACCCAGCTTTTGGGCCGGAGCACTATTTGGCAGCCCACTTTTTGGGTCGGATCACTATTTGGCAGCCCACTTTGTGTGTCGGATCACTATTTGGCAACCCATTTTGTGGGTCGGGTAACTATTTGGCAACCCATTTTGTGAGTCGGATCACTATTTGGCAGCCCACTTTGTGGGCCGGATCACTATTTGGCAGCCCATTGTTTGGGTCGGATCACTATTTGGCAACCCACTTTTTGAGCCGGATCACTATTTGGCAACCCACATTCTGGGCTGGATCACTATTTGGCAGCCCACTTTCTGGGTCGGAGCACTATTTGGCAGCCCACTTTTTGGGCCGGAGCACTATTTGGCAGCCCACTTTTTGGGTCGGATCACTATTTGGCAACCCAGTTTTTGGGCCAGAGCACTATTTGGCAACCCACTTTTTGAGCCGGATCACTATTTGGCAACCCATTTTGTGGGCCGGATCATTATTTGGCAGCCCACTTTTTGGGCCGGATCACTATTTGGCAGCCCACTTTTTGGGCCGGAGCACTATTTGGCAACCCACTTTTTGAGCCGGATCACTATTTGGCAACTCATTTTATGGGTCGGATCACTATTTGGCAGCCCACTTTTTGGGCCGGAGCACTATTTGGCAGCCCACTTTGTGGGCTGGATCACTATTTGGCAGCCCACTTTCTGGGTCGGATCACTATTTGGCAACCCAGTTTTTGGGCCGCAGCACTATTTCGCAACCCACTTTTTGAGCCAGATCACTATTTGGCAACCCATTTTGTGGGTTGGATCACTATTTGGCAGCCCACTTTGTGGGCCGGATCACTATTTGGCAGCCCACTTTGTGGGCTGTATCACTATTTGGCAGCCCATTTTGTGGGCTGGATCACTATTTGGCAACCCATTTTGTGGGTCGGATCACTATTTGGCAGCCCACTTTGTGGGCTGGATCACTATTTGGCAACCCATTTCGTGGGTCGGATCACTATTTGGCAGCCCATTTTGTGGGCAGGATCACTATTTGGCAGCCCACTTTGTGGGCTGTATCACTATTTGGCAACCCATTTTGTGGGTCGGATCACTATTTGGCAGCCCACTTTTTGTGCCGGATCACTATTTGGCAGCCCACTTTGTGGGCTGGTTCACTATTTGGCAGCCCACTTTCTGGGTTGGATCACTATTTGGCAACCCAGTTTTTGGGCCGGAGCACTATTTGGCAGCCCACTTTTTGGGTCGGATCATTATTTGGCAGCCCATTGTGTGGGTCGGATCACTATTTGGCAGCCCACTTTTTGGGCCGGAGCACAATTTCGCATCCCACTTTTTGAGTCGGATCACTATTTGGCAACCCATTTTGTGGATCGGATCACTATTTGGCAGCCCACTTTTTGTGCCGGAGCACTATTTGGCAGCCCACTTTTTGGGTCGGATCACTATTTGGCAGCCCACTTTTTGAGCCGGATCACTATTTGGCAACCCATTTTGTGGGTCGGATAACTATTTGGCAACCCATTTTGTGAGTCGGATCACTATTTGGCAGCCCACTTTGTGGGCCGGATTACTATTTGGCATTCCACTTTGTGGGCTGGATCACTATTTGGCAACCCACTTTTTGGGCCGGATCACTATTTGGCAACCCATTTTATGGGTCGGATCACTATTTGGCAGCCCACTTTGTGGGCCGGATCACTATTTGGCAGCCCTCTTTGTGGGCTGTATCACTATTTGGCAGCACATTTTGTGGGTCGGATCACTATTTGGCAGCCCACTTTTTGGGCCGGAGCACTATTTGGCAACCCACTTTTTGAGCCGGATCACTATTTGGCAACCCACTTTTTGGGCCGGAACACTATTTGGCAACCCACTTTTTGAGCCGGATCACTATTTGGCAACCCATTTTGTGGGTCGGATCACTATTTGGCAGCCCACTTTTTGGGCCGGAGCACTATTTGGCGCCCACTTTGTGGGCCGGATCACTATTTGGCAGCCCACTTTGTGGGCCGGATCACTATTTGGCAGCCCACTTTTTGTGCCGGATCACTATTTGGCAGCCCACTTTGTGGGCTGGATCACTATTTGGCAGCCCACTTTCTGGGTCGGATCACTATTTGGCAACCCAGTTTTTGGGCCGGAGCACTATTTGGCAGCCCATTTTTTGGGTCGGATCACTATTTGGCAGCCCACTTTTTGAGCCGGATCACTATTTGGCAACCCATTTTGTGGGTCGGATAACTATTTGGCAACCCATTTTTTGGGCCGGAGCACTATTTGGCAACCCACTTTTTGAGCCGGATCACTATTTGGCAACCCATTTTGTGGGTCGGATCACTAGTTGGCAGCCCACTTTGTTGGTCGGATCACTATTTGGCAATCGACTTTTTGAGCCGGATCACTCTTTGGCAACCCACATTCTGGGCTTGATCACTATTTGGCAACCCAAATTCTGGGCTGGTTGTGGGTCGGATCACTATTTGGCAGCCCACTTTGTGGGCCGGATCACTATTTGGCAGCCCACTTTTTGGGCCGGAGCACTATTTGGCAGCCATTTTGGCATTTTGTGGGTCGGATCACTATTTGGCAGCCCACTTTGTGGGTCCGATCATTATTTGGCAGCCCACTTTTTGGGACGGATCACTATTTGGCAGCCCACTTTGTGGGTTGGATCACTATTTGGCAGCCCACTTTGTGGGTCGGATCACTATTTGGCAGGCCACTTGGTGGGTCAGATCACTATTTGGCAACCCACTTTTTGGGCCGGAGCACTATTTGGCAGCCCACTTTGTGGGCTGGATCACTATTTGGCAACCCATTTTGTGGGTCGGATCACTATTTGGCAGCCCACTTTGTGGGTCGGATAACTATTTGGCAACCTACAATCTCGGCTGGATCACTATTTGGCAACCCACTTTTTGGGCAGGATCACTATTTGGCAGCCCTTTTTGTGGGTTGGTTCACTATTTGGCAAACCACAATCTGGGCTGGATCACTATTTGGCAACCCACTTTTTGGGCCGGATCACTATTTGGCAACCCACTTTTTGGTGTGGAGCACTATTTGGCAACCCACTTTGTGGGCTGGATCACTTTTTGGCAACCCAGTTAGTGGGCTGGTTCACTATTTGGCAAACCACAATCTGGGCTGGATCACTATTTGGCAACCCACTTTTTGGGCTGGATCACTATTTGGCAGCCCTTTTTGTGGGTTGGATCACTATTTGGCAAACCACAATCTGGGCTGGATCACTATTTGGCAGCCCACTTTGTGGGTCGGATCACTATTTGGCAACCCACTTTTTGGGCCGGATCACTATTTGGCAGACCATCTTTGTGGGCTGGATCACTTTTTGGCAACCCAGTTAGTGGGCCGGTTCACATTTTGGCAACCCACTTTTTGGACGGGATCACTATTTGGCAGCCCAGTTTGTGGGCCGGAGCACTATTTGGCAGCCCACTTTCTGGGCTGGAAATTTTTAATGCAATTGAAAATGTAATTGAAGATGTCTTATTTTAGGGTTAGGTTAGTGTTAGGGTTAAGTTAGGGTCAGGGAAATTTTAAAATGTAATTGAAATTGTAAAAGAAAATGTTATTGAAAAAGTAATTGAAAATTTCATTAAAAGTGTAACTGAAAATTATTTTGGGGTTGGGTTAGGGTTAAGTTAGGGTTAAGGTTAGGGAAATTTGAAAATTTAATTGAAATTGTTATTATTGTTGTTAAAATTGTTATTAAAAATGTATTTTAAAATAATTTTATTGTTGGGTTAGGGTTAGGGTTTGGTTGGGTCTAAGGAGACCATTAAAGGTTAGGGTCCTGGTTAGGTTAAAGAAAATGTGATTGAAAATTATTTTAGGGTTTGGTTAGGGTTATGGTTTGGTTAGGGATAAGGTTAGGGTTACGTTTAGGGTTCTGGTTAGGTTAAGGAAACTGAAAATGTAATCAAAAATGCAGGATTCTATTTTTTCCTTTTCTAATCTCTCTCACAGTTGGTGTAAAAGAGGAATCGATGGGGGAAAAGAAAGTTTCCCCCCATCGTTTTCTTTTTTCTTCATTTTAGAGACATAAATAAAGTGACATTATTTTTTATTTTGTGATTTAACAAACTTTGTGATTTAATTGGATAAGGTTGGCAGGCTGCATAAAAAAAGTTCCAACAGGCTGCCTCTGGCCCATGGGCCTTAATTTGCCTATGTCTGGATAGAAAAAAAAAATCAAAGCTGGTCGATTTGGTTTATTGCAATGCATATTTATTGTCACCAGATGGAGACAGAGTTCACACAAATTATATAAATTCCTAACAATTTGTAGAAGTGAATAAGGAATTTCCTTCAAGTTTTGTTACATTAATTACATCAATTACAGTGAAGTTGTGCAACATGTGAATTAAAGTCATTATCAAGTCCGAAACTTTTGTACTTTACGTTCATTCAGGCTAAGGTTACTCGATGTCCAGGTGTGAATGTGACGGTAGGAAAAGATTTCCCATCTCCTGAACCGGCAAAGCCTTCATACCTTTAAAAATGAAGACAAAAACACAGTTTATCAATCATAATATTGACTTATGATTTATGGCCCTGACTACTTAGTTTAAACAAGTATTGTATTTTATTTCAGGGGCCATTGTCAGTATCTGCGTGATGTTTTTCCTGACACTCACAGCTTTGTGTATCTGTTCCAGTCGGACTTGCTGAGAGACGGTCTGGTCACAGACAGGGCAGCCGTCAGATGAGCCTGACGCAGCAGCAGACTTGAGCGTCCAGCAGCTGAGTGGGTCAGTGAGCACTCTTCCCTCTGACACAGACACAACAGTACAGACAACGTGGTAAATACAGATGAACAACAAGGGTCCAGAGTGGAGAATAAATGTCGTCACTCACGTTGGTTCTCCTGTGGTTGTTTCTGATGACGTTGACGTCTCGTTGCAGTCGCTCGAGCTGCTCTGGACTCAGGTCTTCATACCCGCTGTGGATGGAGGACATGAAGGCAGGAGGATGAGAGGAGACGGGCTCCAGAGCCGATACAGCAGAGCAGTCCTGGGTCAGAGAGTCCTGACCGGAGATGCACTTGGAGTTCTGTCAAGACAGACAGGAGGTAGAAATATATATATTTACATATATAAACACAGATAATATTTACATGTCTGGGACATCATTCAGACCTGTCCTACCTGATGACCTGATGAAGTCTCTACATCTGACTCGTAGGAGCTTCCGAAGTACAGTCTCCACACGTTGTCATGATGGACTTCTGCCCGGGCCTGGAGCTCCACCTGCTCCATAATGACATTGGCCTGGTCCACAGACACCTGTGGTTCTCCCTCTCTGTCCTCCGTGTCCTCCGAACCACTGGTGTTGTTTGGAAAGATCATGGAGGACAGACTGAGACTGTCCATGTCGGAGCCAGAGATCACCTCCTGAGACAACGGAGCAGGGTGAGACCACAACAACAGAGTGGAAAGATCTTCACACAGTAACACTGTTCATGCAGAAGAAGTCTGAGCAGATGGACGACTAGGTAGTTAGTTAGATAGTCAACAACTAATTTGCAACAAAAGTCTGTCATCAGTTTGATTTTCTTCTGTTTCATTCGGTCAAAACAAATTCACCACCGAACAAATTCAACTACTGAGATCAGGTGAGACTTACGTCACCGCTGTGGACGGCCTCCAGTTGCGCATTGTAGAGCAGGGCCTTCAGATCAGCCCCGGTGAAGTGTTCCGTCACAGCAGCCAGCTGCTCCAGGTCGACATCAGCAGCCAGGAGAAGGTCTGAGCTCAGAGCTTTGAGGATCTCAACGCGAGACTCCTGAGGAGGTGAAGAAGAACCTTGGTCAGTAGTGAGCAGTGTTGGGACCAACGCGTTACTTGTAACGCCGTTACGTAATGAAACTACTTTTCACGGTAGTAATGTAGCATGTTACTTTTCCCATTCAGTAACGCAGTTATTGTTACTGTGGTGTAAAGAGGCTCGTTACTCGTTACTATCTGTGGACCAAGTGGACGGTTTCTCCAGGCCACGGAGAGAGGACTGTGTGGCAGCGCCTGTCTGCTCCGTGTGTGTGTGTGTGTGTGTGACTCTCACAGTCATAAGTGAAAGACGGCAGTGCACACTAACTGAACCCATGCGTCGAATAGGAGCGATGATTGGTTGACATTTCGGGCTACGCCAATCAGAAAGAGACCTGGGCGGGTCTTAGGGTAATAAAACATCCCACCCATCCCAACATCCCCAAACACTAAAGTTTTTTAGTAAAGAAACTAGTTATTAGTTACTTTTATAATTTAGTAACTAAGTAACGTAACTAGTTACTTTTTCAGAGAAGTAATTGGTACGGTAATAAGTTACTATTTTATAGTAACATGCCCAACACAGTTGGTGAGACACTGGTTGAATTAACAGCAAAATGCCTTAGACAAGGTGTTAAAAGGAGTTGTAACATTGTGAGAGTGTTTGCTTCAACAGACCCTGTCTGGAGGTGGACAGTAGAGGGACTTGTCCAGACGACCAGGTCTGAGCAGAGCTGGATCGATGAGATCTGGACGACTGGTGGCTGCAAGAACATAGACACCTGGGGGACAAGAGGTAGATGGAGAGGGTGGTCATATATGTGTCTTCTTCTCCTTTCAGCTTGTCCCTTTTTCAGGAGTTGCCACAGCCAGTCAACATTTTCCACCCCCCGTCCTGTCTCCATCAATCTCCTCTTCATCTCCTACCTGGTAGGTCCATCTCTAGGATCATTCTTCTACTGAGGTAATATGTTATTCCAACCTATGCCAACCACCTCTATCTAATCACTCTTCCCTCTATCTATAACCTGTTCCATCTGTAAACCTCCCCATAGATGGCGCTGTCAGGTGTGTTCAGTTGACTGACTCACCCTCCAGTCCTTCAACACCGTCCAGCTGGGTGAGGAGCTGGTTGACCACTCGATCAGTGACTCCCGTGCTGTCGTGGCCCCTCCTGGGGGCCAAGGAATCGAACTCATCGAAGAAGAGGACACAGGGTTGAGCCGCCTGGGCCCTGGGACAGACAAGAAGTGATTGAATAGACAGTGTCTTCAGTCATAAATGATGGTGTTTTGAGCTTTCGTCGTTGTGAATGTCTGATGTTGAACCAACCTCTGGAAGACATCACGGACCCCCTGCTCACTGGCTCCAATGTACTTACTGAGGAGTTCAGGTCCCTGAGGGTGGAGGCCAATAGTGAGTACACATGAGAACACACACACTACTGTGTGTACTACCACTGTCTGAAGTATTCCTGACACACACTCCAAACTACCTTGATACTGATGAAGTTCATGCCACTGTCCTTGGACACAGCTCTGGCCAGCAGAGTTTTCCCCGTCCCAGGAGCGCCGTACAGTAGTATTCCCGAGCGATGGCGGATGGGAAGTTTGGAGAAGAGGATTGGATACTGCAGCAAAAGAATCGACCAATCAAATTAATTACACTGCACTAATGACTGAAGGGTGTGAGGGGCCACAAAAACACAATTTACAATAAAACAAACAAACAAAATTTACCTTCGTTTCAAAATCAATTCACAAAGACTAAAAAATCGATTATTTTTCGCTTTAGGGTTAGATGGCGGCCTCTGGTGGACGAACTATGAAACTGCACTAACGATCAACTTGTGAGGCAGAAACTTTTTTTTAATCCACAACATTTTCTGATTTCAAATTGATTCTGGCTGTTAATATAAAAGGGGTATTGGGTATTTTACCCAGATATTTACATTTTCTCAATGAAATTCGTAAATATTTTCAGTTTAGTTTAGTTTACCAGTTCATTATCTGTGTGGTATAATTGAATGGAATAAATAAATACTACCCAAGGTTAATAATGAGTACGTTTTCTGCAATTAAATGCATTTTTAAATGAAAATCGGTTTTGAATCCAATTTTGAGCCTATGTTTTTATACTGATTTTCTAACCCTAACCTTGGCAGGAAGCATAATTGTGTCCATTAGTTGCTGCTGCACGTCCCTGAGACCCCCCACTTTCTCCATCCCATGTCCACTGGGGACATGAAGGTCCACACACCAGAGTGAGGGAGGGGTGAAGCCCATGAGAGCTTTTTCAAAGTCTCTCCATGTCAAAGAAACACCTGAGAAACAGAGAGCAAAGACAATTGATGTGGACGTGAAAACTAAGCTAGATAATAATTGTGTAAATACTGGAGTCAAATCATATGACTTTTTTTTTACCTTGGTCAGTGATGCCTCTGTGCTGTTTATTAGCGTGAACTGCCCTCTTCAGCAGCAGGACTAAATCCTGAGGTGTGTAACCCACGGTCTCCTTGGCGACCGTCTCCAGATCCAGAATCTCAAGCGTCTCCTCAGACACAGCCGACCCACTGAGAGTCAGACGCTGCAGGATCTCAGCTCTCTGGCCCTGTGAACACGGCGGTCGGCCTGTTAGCCTTGACCTCCGCTGCTCTAATCTTCTCTGTGTCTGTTTGACGCTGTCAGTCACTGACCTGATCCGGAGGCTGGATTCTGACATATCCCTGGATGAAGTGGGAACCCTGGACTTCAGTGAGTGATGGGTGTAGAGAGTGCTCACTTAGGCTGGTGATGATCAAACACACCAGGCTGGAGCGAGCGACGGCTTCATCTACCACATCCCTCAGACCTGCGGTGACAGAGTGACAGAGGTGAAAATGACAGGAACCGTCATCAAAACTGAGGAAAAGGCAGAAAATTTCAAAGTTAGGGTTTTACTTTGAGCTACGTGCTGATGTAGCAGAGCCTCAGGTCCGTGATCGTGTTCAGGAGACGTCGGCGCCCCCATCAGGTGATCCAGGTCATCGAGAAGAACGACTGAAGGCTGCCTCCACTCTGCCTGTTCAAAAACATCCTGCAGCCTCTGCCTGACACTCTCTGCTCTTTTGCCTGAAAAAAAAAACATAGTTATTTCTATTAAAAGGTTGATATCTTCAGACACATGTAGAAAGGCATATTTATAAAGACCCACCTTGAAGCGTCCTGCAGTCCACCACTTCTATGTGAGCATCCAAATGTTCTTCAGCTTTTCTGCAAAGGCCTCGGGACAGAGCACTTTTGCCACTGCCCTACAGGAGGAGCAAACAAACCCATTTTCTTCTATTTTATTTGACTATTCCTTTTCAACGCAATACTCCTAAATTTGATGTTTGTGATTATTAAAACAGTATCAGCTTTTGTCTCAATCTTAGATGTCAAAACAGAGTTTGTGGCACCCTGATATTTTATTTGAGGAAAAGGGTCCAATTAAGTCTTCTCTGACTGATACATGGTGTAAAGTCAAATTTGTTCACCTTTGCTCCAGTGATGAGTAAAGCTCCTCCTCGGAGACCCTGTCCTGGCGATCCAAGCTCCTGTGAGAGAAGACTACCCAGAAGGCTGTGGGAGATGAAGTCAAACCCACTTGTGCTGAGGTCTTCAATCCCACTGGAGAAGAACATAGAAGAAGATAAACAATAAAAAAGCCAAAAAAAGCCATAATGTGATAAATAACAAGAGCATTACCCAAGAGAACTGAGGGATGGAAATTCTACTTTGGACGTCTCTGCCGTTTTCACAGGTGATGCAGGGACAGACTGTCTGTGGACCTAAGAGAGACATCAAGATTTGCTCTTCATTTAAACTGTAATGTTAATATCATGCAGTAAAAATGGCAGAAAAAAAGAGGAAAACACAGAAGTGTTTCTGTTGGGTTACATGGAACATACTGTACACTTAAATAGAAATATAAAAGCAATATTTGGGGTTCTATGTTAATTTAATTTGTTGAAATTAGGTGTTTGTTGTCAGGCTTTTAGTAGTTTAGCAATTTAGTTATTATTTTCTCTATCAAGAGTGGACAAATATTACCCAGTGTCGGGTCAGGAGCAGAGAGATATATGACATTTGCATGAACTAGGTTAAAATAAGTGAAAAGTCAATAATAAAGGATAAAATGACACAATATTTTTTAGCTTTTTCTGCATTTATTCGGAAAATACTGATGGTACGGGGAAAAGGCAGAAGGATAAAAATAATATTTTGATTTGTACTAGTTCGGCGGCCCAAATTAGAAAACTTTATGGACCTTATTTGGCCCCTGGGTCTTAGTTTGCCCAGGTTTGGTCTTTACATCAGTCATTATATTTAGTTTGAACTTGTTTATCTGATAACCTACTATATCGTGAAATGCATCAAGAGCTGACACCTACCTGTACATCGTCCTTCCGTATCAGAGAATGTGCCAGTAAGAAGAGCTGGTCCAGAGGATCGTTCTCTGGTTCTGGTTTCAGCACAGTTAAAGTCAACTCCAACTTGGCTGCAGAGAGAAAAGGAACGATAAAGTGATGTTATTCAATTCTTCTTTGTCCTTGTTCCTTTTTTTACATTAACCACGGAGCCTGTTTTTTTTTAAAAAGAACTGTTAGACTGGCTCACCATCGGTTCCATGTAGTAGGAGGTTCCCAGAGCGTGGAGTCAGGCAGGACAGAGGTTCATGACTCTGGGTGTGCAACCAACCAAGAAAGGCTGTCTGGATCTCTTCATCGTCTTCCTCTGACTGAAAGGAGAACGAGAGGGATTAGAAAATATAATCTGAACAGGGGAATTCTGTTGTTCGGAGACATTTTTTTTTAATCATCACACATATGTGCAAGAATAAATAATTTAATGGACATGAATGCCAAATCCTATAGTTTTTCAGTTCAGAGCTGTATTTTAACTGCTGAATATAGTATATATATATATATATTTTTTTTTTTTAACATATATTGTAAAAAAGGTAACTGAAAAGAACGTCAATGCCATGTATACACTTTGTCTTCATGCTTTCATCAACAACAGTTGTTCTCAAGTGGTGGGTCCCGACCCAGTACCCATTCTGAATGGGTCGTGAACAGCTGGTCAAAAATTAGCTAAATAACGTGAATCTGCTGTTCAGCATGTGTTTTATTTTAGAACATAAAATAAGTATGTAAGAAAAGTGATTTTTTTTAAAGGCTTTTTTAAAAATTTATTTGTTTGGTTTGATTTCTGTGAGAGTGGGTCACGACTTAAACACCACAGGAAAATGTGGGTCCCAGAGGGAGGGTCGAGAACCACTGATCTAGAATATTCTAATGGAGACTAGGCTAAAAACTCAGACTGTATACTGCTATATACATAAGAGTATACATTAATTCAGTCATCGATATGAAAGCTAAATCCAAAAGCTATTATTATTTTTTTCTTTATCCACTAAAAAGTGAATGCAATGCAATACATTTCCATCCTATTTCTTACCAATAATCTGCTGATATTCGCTTGAAAGTACCTGTAAACAATTTGTAAAGTATTTAAAATACATAAAGAGAACTGCAATAAGTATTGTTTTAAAGTAAAACTTCAAAACAGCTAAAACACGAACAATAAAGGCTCCCGTTTAACATATTCGTTAAATATCGCTTGATGCTGTAACAACAATTAACGCGAACGGCAGAGAAAACAAGAGCCTTCTTCCTGCAGGCATTGGATTAAAAACTTTATCAAATTTTATTAATAATGTATTATATGCCTTATTTTATTGGGAGTGCTTGAAATACGAACGACAATCTCAACGACAGCACCTGAGCTAGCGGAAGTGTTCGTACCTGAGCTAGCGGAAGTGTGCGTACCTGAGCTAGCGGAGGAGCGCAGAGACAAAATAATAAACCTGGATTTTAGAATTCAAACCCGTATTTTTTATGTAAAGACCAAAGCAACACGAAAAAACAAGAAAGATAAATAAAAATATACTGTATATATATTTTATATTATTTTTTGGGTTTGAACGTTCGATTACGTCATCAGTCAATCCAGCAAAATGGAATCAATAAAGTCAATTCTAAATCTATTTGAACGCTGCCTTGATTGGGTGCGATAAGTAGGAAAATGTGTTTTAAACATAATAAATAAAACTACTAGGTTTTCACTGACCTGTGGTGTTAACAGTTGTAGACAGATCGTAGTGGCCACTTTGATATCTGATGTTACTGGCTTAATTCTAACCATCGAATGCGGAATGATATTCAGCCTGGCAGTGAGAGGCTGTGGGATCTAAGAGGAAAAGTTAATAATCTAAAATTAGTAATTAGACATGTCATTCAAATGTAAAATGATGTATTTGGAGGTATAAATGAATTATTTTTAAATTGTTTGGGGAAAAACTTACCCAAACCCCCCCATCAGAGATCTGCACTTTGCTGCGAGGTCTTTGTTTTCCCGTAAATCCGTCATGACTATGACACACCACCTTGACCACTGTGATCTCGGTTTCTTCCTTAGCGTCTCCTCCATTTACAGCCACCTCTGTGTCCTTCTTCTTCTCTGCGACCAGCTTGGCTTTATCTCTGCTTTGTTTCGGGGAAGGAACTTTGGAGAGCAGGCCGTAGGTCACAGGAGGTGGACTTCCAAACACCTCAGAATTCAGGCCATGTCTCCAAGGAAATACATGAACTACATCCGTCACAGTGTGGCCGATGCCGCACAGAGAGTGGGGAGGTGTTCCACATACTCTGAAGATGGAGTCACCCAGGAGGTCAGGAATATTAGGCACTGGGGGGAGCTCTTTAGCTGAGTCATGACCGCCTTTTATGATACAACGGAGGAAGCTCCTCAGGTCAGATATGCCCCCCCACTGCAGCTGCTGAGGCACATGAGCAGTGTTTTCTACTGTCTTTCCTGAGGAAAGATTACTTCTTGTCTGTCTTGGAAAATCCTGCATCTCCCTACTTCTTGGTGGTAACCTGCAAAGGTTGTCGACTCCAGCACGGCTTTTTGGAGCGACAACTAGTTCTGTGAACTGCTCCAGATGACCATAGGGCACAGACGGTGAGAGAGAAGCTAGGGAGACGAGAACGCTTAATGAAAATGGTTGTTGATTTCTATAGAACTGATTATTTGGCACTTTAAAGAACAACTCTGACCTATTTTTATGAAGATGACAGTGTGATCATCCACCCATACAGGGCAAATGGCATCCTGGAACACCACTCTTATCTGGTTTAACAGCTGCTGTTCCAGAGAAAGGCCGTGAAGCTCCTGGGTATTGAAAAAATAAAGTCCATTGGAGTTTGTCTCTTCCATTGAAATACTTGTATGCGAACCTGTTAATAATAATAAGACATCAGTATAAAACACAGGATTAGCTCAGTACCAGGATCTCCCAGTCATCAAAAGACAGCGGCTCCACAAACACCTGATGCACAGACGACATCTGGTGGCAGGGTCTGAGAAAGCACTGTTTGGAGGGGTAAAAAAGCAAAAAAAAGAAGAGAGCCTGGTTAAATGATTACTTTAATTAATTAAAATGACATGCACTAGCTTATAATTGACTCAAAAAGCATACACTACCTGTTCTCCATCTTTCAAACCTAGTTTTTCTCCCAGATGTCGACTCAGCTCTACCTCTTGGTTGTCGGAGCGAGGAGAACTTCTCTTCAGGGTCCAGCTCAGGTACAATGGAGACCCATGGTCCAGAGACAGTTCCAAGGCCTGGTTCTAATAACAAAAATGACTCAACAAGTTCAGGATAGTGTGCTCGGAGGTGACGTAATAAAATGTTATGTTCTGTCGTACTGTACGCGAAGTAAACTTTGACAGCTGGTTCAGGCTCCTGAAATCTCGCATTAATATCGAAACACTCACCTCATGCAGACACAGGTGTGACACCAGCTTCGATGGAAGGTGAAGAAAGCAGTTCTTACTGTTGCTAAAACAAACCACAACGGGTTGAATGCCCTGGTTATTAATCATGATTTACATTGTCTATGTACATCTGCCATGTTTCTCCAATCGATGTGTTTAAAATCGGCTACACAGACCAGATTAGTCGAGTACAACGTTTCTCTTTTCAAAATAATACACAAAAAGATAAAACGGGCGCACAAGATAGCGAACGGGCTTTTATTTTGAAGTGTCCCATAACGGATATAACTTGAAAAACATGGCGGCGCCGAATAATAACAAAATGAGCTGTTGGGCTGCACCAGAGGTTTATAAACACCACGAACAACGAAAAGTGTGTATATCACGACCTAAATATAGGGAGGGGAGGAAAGACAAAGCTGTGAAGGTAAGTAAAGTTCGCTTTCGGATATTTTTGTTAACGTCAAAATGTACATACACAGAACAAGTGCAACGATGAAAAGGAAAACGTCTGGGAACTATTTAGATTAAATTAGACATTCCTGCCGTATTCGTAGTTCATGTGCTTCAACTCTTTTTGTTTGTTATCTTCAGGTATATACTATTAATCTAGAGTCTCGTTACGTGATGGTCCAAGGAGTCCCAGCTATTGGAGTGATGACAGAGCTGGTCCAGCTCTGCGCCTTGTATGGAGTGGTGGAGGAGTACAGACCACTGGACGAGTATCCGGCTGAAGAATTTACTGAAGTCTACCTGATCAAGTTTCAGAGGCTAACTAGTGCCAGGTACCTATATTTTTGCCCTTTATCATATCTTAAAAATCTTAAAATCTACCTCACAAATCTCCCAAACTTCAGTGTCTGGGCCCAGATTAAATCTCATGCTTTAAAGGTTCAGTCCAGGTTGTTGTTTTTGTTAATGCTGCCATCTTGTTGAGGATAACCAACAATATATTTCTAATTTTAATGTATTTTTTAGAGCAGCCAAACGCAATATGGATGAGAAAAGTTTTTACGGGGGGGTTCTTCACGTCTGCTACGTCCCAGAATACGAAAGTGTGGAAGACACCAGGATGAAACTGCTGGATCGAAGGAGATATATTATGAGGGCAGCTCAGAGTAAAGGTACAGTTAAAACTAATTCATTATTTCTTTTCCAATAACAAACCATTAAAGTTATTTTTTATTTGCTTTTGCAAAATATTAATGAAATTGCTCTATTATTTTTAAAGCAAGAGAAAGAAAAACAAAGGATGATGGAGAGGAGAATACATCAACCTCAAACCTAGACAGACAATCAGACATGACTCCGCCCCAAAGTCACCAACCGCTCAGGAATGATGATCACAGAGGGGGGAGTTCTAATTTTAACTATTATTCAGACTTTCCTTTGCTGCCACTACCTCCACGGGAACATTATTACCAGGGACAACAAGGCACTGAACTCAGAGAAGATAAAATGGGAACATTACATAACACAGTAAGCAACACAAACCAGCAGACTAAACATAACACTGTCGGTCACACGTCGTCAGAAAAGACAGAGAAAAACAGACCAACTCAGAGTCAAATCCCTGCGGTCAAATTTGTCCCGAGAAATGCTCGTCTCGAGCAGAGGAAACATCAACTAGAAGAGGCCGCAGATCAGACGCCGACTAATTTGTCAGGAGAAAATGAGCCTCTGATTGGGCCGAAGCTACCACAGCCACCTAAAATTGACATGGAGGATGAGTCATTGAACACGACCGTCAGCCTAATTAGGGACACAATGAAACGGGTGAGCTATTTTCACATCTTCCTGTGGCAATTTACAACAATAATGAGTCATGGAGTCTTTTCTCTCGGTTTAATCACCGTCATCTTTGTTAGGTGGGATCAGCACCTGACGTCAAGCCAGTGGAGAAAAAGATGAAACCACGTCGGCGGATATGATCGATCTGTTATTTGTGTATTGACGTAATGAACAATCAAGTAAAAAATAAACAAGATGGATTTTGTTACAGTTCTCCAGGTTCTTGAAACACACGAAGCTCAAATGCCTCAGCACTCTGAAATCAAAGGGAATAGAGTTTAAAAAATGTATTTTCGTCACTGCATTCTAACTTTGGTTTTAATTTCTTACCATTACATCTGGGAGGCAAGTTCCAAAAGCTTCAAGTAACAAATTCTCGTCTTTTACTGCTTTTTCAAAGTCAGCAAAAGACAACCTGCCGTCGTGGTCGTAGTCCTGAGGAAAAGGTGTATTTAAGGAGAAAAAAGATGTTTGTACAAAAATAGTAGATTAAGATTAAGTAGATTATTTTTTTGTACTTCAGGCTTTGTGGTTTCTATTTCTGGTCACAAAATCTCTATTACATGTAAGTATATAGATTATTTTTATTTACTGCGTAAATGTCTGTTGTTAGAATAAGCCTATAATTATAATTCTTTTTTTTTTTTCAGTCAAAGCTGTTAGCATCCCCTCACCATCCTCTTTAATGTGATCTCAACCAGATCTTTTATTCCCTCGTCTGGGTCTTCCTCAGTGGGCTGTCTGATCAGGCTGTTCTTTAGCATGTGAAACATTTCCTCCCTGGAGATGTAGTTGTCGCCATTTAAGTCGTACAGATGAAAACAGTCTGTCTCACACAAGCAGAGAGCAGTCAAAGTTGAGACCGTTGCTTTTGACGTTGTTTTTTTTATGTGTAAAAAGGTTGTAAAAGTTAAGTTACATTTGATCTTTTCCTCCAGAGTCCCTCGGAGGAAAATGGACAAGCCTTCAATCCACTCTTTGACACTGACAAAGCTGTCGTTGTCTTTGTCAAATGTCCTGAAAACTAAAGGACAGATGATCAGTAATATACAATCAAACTCAGGTTCTTGAACATGTGTAGTCATTTGACAATGATTCTTTAGATGACTGTGTATGAACTATGAACAGAAGCAATACAACCTCTTTTTCTTATATTGATGAAATACAATGGAAAATCTCACATACCTAGATCCATGATCATGTCATCTGTAAGTCCAAAATTGTTGTGGAGGATGTTCCTGAATTTTTCCTTGTCCAGACCTGCGACTGTTCTTCTTGTGCTCACAGGTTCACCCAGGAGAACGTTGAACTCTCGAATCAGACCCTCCACCTCAGTTTTATTGACTGTACAAAAACAAACGGCAGTTTTTTTCAGTCTGAGAATGAATTCCTTCACACTCTGAATTACCAGAAAACATACAGTTGAGATAGGAATACAGAAATCTTAATTCTTTTAAAGTTATTTAGGAACTAACTGCACAAAGTGGGACGATATTCACCATAAAAAGAAATTACTGAATTACTAAATACATAGAAACACCTTACTGGTAAAAAAAAAACTATATCTTATGTAAAATGTTAAGTCACAATGTGTGTAACATAGAGAAACACACTGTACCTACTGCAGTGTCTCTGTTCTACAGCTCAGTCAGTACTCACAGTGATCCACTTGCTTGGAGATCGATTCTGCCAGAGCATTGATGACTTTTCTATTCATGGAAGACATTTTTGGCATTTGACTTAGAAAAGAAAAACGTGCGGCTGAATCAACTCCAACTCTACGGACGACGTAAACACGCCGTCGCCATGGCAACCACCTATGTTCAACGAGGACTTATCTGTGCTCTGAGCCACGATGCCAATGGATATTTCAATTAGAAATCAATGCGAATCACATATCATCCTCACAAACAGTCAAAAATAGAAATAACAACAGTTTGTTCAACATTTAATATGTTATCAGTCGTCCTGAAGTTGTTCCTAGTCCACAGGACAAGTTCATCATCTGACCACAAGGTGGCAGTCAAGGTCAAAACATTAACAAAAAGCAGTTGTCCTCACCCGTACCCGCACTTCAATGACGTAATAGCAGTACAATTCAAAAATTCAAATGTTAGAGATTTTTCCCCTGAAGAGAGGAATAAACTGGACAAGACTGAGCTTCAAAACTTAAAGATAACATATATTAAAATAAAGAAACAGTTTTAAATAAGAAAAAACATGATCACTCTCATGATCAGTCTTGACATTAAAATAACAATATCAGAAAACATAATATTTCACATATCATTTGAATTAAACTGATTTAAAGGATGCTGGTGTACTGTAAATATAGAGGTGGAAATATTGTTATACTTCAGGAATGTTGTGTTGTTCTATGAGGAATAGATTAGCGTGTTTACAGTATATGTTTATGCAACATAGTGACTGAGAGGTTAAAAGTGTGAAGGTT
Source organism: Paraplagusia blochii (assembly GCA_016785265.1). NCBI lineage: Eukaryota > Metazoa > Chordata > Actinopteri > Pleuronectiformes > Cynoglossidae > Paraplagusia > Paraplagusia blochii. The sequence goes on along the minus strand of JAFBJS010000377.1, from coordinate 706,207 downwards.
TAATGTGCTTTAGTGCAGAAAGTTACTTCAGTCTGAGTGTTAATTTTACATATACTGTATGTGTCGAAAGTGTCAGCCTGATCGAGCAGCCAGGTCTGTTCTGATCGACAGGGTTGTATCGATCCATTGGTTTGGGCTTTCAATCATGGCGTTCCACACGGAGATCTCCTGCTCTGTGGAGTCCATCCACGTGACAGGTTCCCCGTAACTCTGACCTGGTGTGGAAGAATAGAGGAAGTGTTAATGATAAGACAAAAAATATATATGACACAAACAGATAGTGGCATCATTCCAATACTTGGTGAGTCTTCAAACAGCAAAACAATGATTTTATTCCACAAATAAACTCATTATCTCTAATTTTAATACTGTATTCACTAACAGGACATTGAAGGATGTACAGCAGGGGTCTCAAATTCAAATAAGTTGAGGGCCACCACCCACACTATCATTTCACCAAAGGACTGTGTCAGCTTTCAGTATTCAAAATTAAAAAAATACATAAAAAATTCAGTTTCCCATATATTCTATGTAATACGCTGAAACTAGAAGGAGGCAGTGGACCAGGGTTTTGAGAACTATAGGATTTACCATAAATGGTGAAAACAAATCTATAAAATAATATTATAAATTCACCTTTCACGTCAAGGTGGGGGCCGCAAAATATTGTTCCATGGGCTGCAAATGGCCCACGGACCGCAAGTTTGAGACCCCTGATGTACAGCAATGCACCTTAAGACGACCTTGTTCTCACACATCCATCTGAAATGCCTAAGATTCTGGCAGGACGGAATGAAATACACTGCAGTCCCGAGTTCTGTGCAAAACATGTTTCCAGAACCTTCCTGTTACATTCTATATATTCAATAAAAATGCATGGTCGCTTATTTTATATCAGTCTTACTGTCTTCAAGAGTATTTAAGAGTAATTGAGTTGTACTGTACAATTCTGAATGCATTACAATAGGAAAAGAAAATGTTAAAATATTGTTGTTGCGAGGCTCAGGCCAGGAGGCTGTGAACATCCTCAGTGGCACAGAGATGAAGTATTTCACAGCTTTTTATAGAAACATCCATCCATCTTTAATGTCTCCATCCTGTTAAATCTCACTAGAATGTTCTAGAAACTGTGATGTAAACTCATGAGTAAAACGTTTCCTGTGGGTTTAACCTGGATTTATTCTTACTGAAAAACATGGAGAAACATATTTAACAATATTTTGTTTGGCTCAGTTAATACATACTTATATTTGAAGGTAACACTTTTTTATACCAACCAGATTTTTTAAAACATCATGTTATATTACAATATAAACCAGACTGAGATGGTTTGGACATGTTTAGAGGAGGGACAGTGGATACATTGGTAGAAGAATGATCCTAGAGATGGAGCTACCAGGTAGGAGACAAAGAAGAGATTGATGGAGGTAGTTGGAGTCATTGAAGAAGATACAGAGACCAGAGATGGGAAATGTTGACTTGAGACAGGGACAAGCCGAAAGAAAAAGGAGAAGAAAGGAAAAGGGTTTGTTACCAGAGCCACAGCTGAGACGAATCCCACCCAACACGTGTCTCTTCAACCCTTCACGTTGCCAGACTGTCAGCTCAGCACAGGCCTCTCTCAGGTCACTGGTGTGGAAGCCATCATACACCATGGTGTGGTTGTAGTTAGGGCTGATGGAGTGCTTCACCACCCGCGTCTTCTGGCCACTTTGTCTGCTGGCATCTGGCAATATGTAGCTTTAAAGACCACGAAAATCAAAAAGGTGTAGTAGATTTAAAATAAATGTTTAATTCAGTCATACAGTATATCCTCATTTTTATGTAAAAAATAGCCGTAGGTCAACATAAAACAAATACAGTTGTTGTTTGTGTAAAAGTAAAAAGAAACTATCAAAAAATTTTACTGGCTCAGCTTTTATGGCATTTCAGTGTGAAATAATTGTGCCATCCTAATTCTATCCTAATTCCTAATTTGCAGCAACAGAAATTACAGCTAAATTGTTGTTATGCATGAAAGAAAATGCCAATGCCAGGACTAGGACAAACAGGATGAAAACCCATATCATTACTGACATTATAAGCCATTCTGTAACTTTGATTTCCTACTGGAAGAACTTCAACTGTGTTTGTTAGATATATATGTCAAATTATTCACTGTCATTATTCCTACAACTGTACTTGTAATATTGTATTGTATCTTTATGCTCTGGTAACATTCATTGCACTGTCTGTCCGTCCAGGGAGTGGATCCCTCTCCTGTGGTTCTCCCTAAGGTTTCTACCAGTTTTCTTTTTCCTGTTAAAAGGTTTTTTTCCCTCTCTGTAGTTTTTCCTTACCCTGACTGAGGGTCTAAGGACAGAGGATGTTACCAACCCTGTAAAGCCCTATTGGACAAATCTGATTTGTAAATGTGGGCTATATGAATAAAATTTGATTGACTGAAGATGAATAATGAGGATCCACTAGTCAGGATTCTTCTCAATAAGTCGTTTTAGAGATCAGTGTCTGGTACATGCAAATAAATAAGGTTAAGGTTTGGTCAGACAAGGGTTAAAAGGTGAAGAATCCTGTTGGGCCAAACTAGCAAACCCAGAGTCTGTTCTAAACAAACTACAACATAATACTTCTGCATCAGATACTACTGATAATAAACAGTTACAGATATAGATAGAGAGATAAAGCAGACAGACCTTCTTACAAAAGAGTCTATGGCTCCTCCTTTATTGGAGATGAGGGCCTGAGCTTCACGGAGCCAGATGTACAGCTCTCCAGTGAGTGGCAAACCACAGCCTTAACACACAGAGAAGAAGTCTCATTAGATGATCATCACACTGAAGCGGACCTTAATCTACCTTTATGACATTAACACAAATCTTCTGCTCACCCTCTGATCCACTTGGTATGAACTTAACAGAGAGTGTGATGGTCCCACGGCTGCTAATAGAGTCAGGATTTAGAAGACACTGTGAGATGGAGAAAATAAAGAAGGGAGCAGGGGCGAAGATAATGAAGGAGAAGAGGGAGGAAGAGAAGGAGGCGAGCGGGAAGTGAGGAAGCAGGGAGAGATTAGAGTTACATAAACCCTTAGTTGATATTCACAGCGTGTCTTTCTCTCCCTTCAGTGACACATGAAGTGCTTCTCCTTTTCCTCCTTCGTCGTGTTTGACATTAGACAAAAATGTTGGTACTTTAATGAATGATATCACAGGGTTCTAACTGTTCTGGTCATTGTCCTATACTTGCCCGTGGCTGCAGGGTCTGCCACAGAGGCTCAGTGCAGGTCCAGTCCCAGTGGCTCAGAGGAACCTCCACCTCACCCAGGAACACGTTTCTCCCGAGTGGAGCGTCGTGCCAGACGGATAGATTCAACGTCCGACTCCGCAACTCACTCATCTTCATTTTATACTGCAGAAGCAGAGAGTAGGAACAAAGAAATATGATTTTTTTTTTTACTTCTGGTGATGTCAAGACAACAAGCTGACAGATAGTGAAGAATTAAGTCCTGACAAAAGTGCTAAACAAAGGACATAAGCTGAAGGACAAATGGCAGTGAGAAATGAGTGAGTCTCACTTTGAGTGTTTGATCATACACCGGGTTGAGTGTTTTCTTCTTGACAGAAGTTTTCTTCTTGCTTTGACTCGACTTGTCTGGCAGGAGGTAGGTTTTGACGTATCTGCACATAAAAACATGCACCGCTGCTGTGAAATTTTGCCTTTTACGATCGGTGCTTTATCAACTTGCTCCACATGCAACATCACTCACGGGTCGGAGCGATTCTTGCGTACTGAGGCTATGTCCTCGCATCGGTACACCCGGACGCGAAGCTCCTCCTTCTGACTGTCGTAAACCAATGAGAACTGGATACGGCCCGTCACGTCCACTGCTCCAAAATCCCCTGAGCTGAATAAACTCATCATGCTCCCACCGAGCTACAACGCACACACACACAAAACCATATCAGTGTCTACGTCATTGTTGCCTGCTGAGTCATCTTGTGCAATTCTGTAGTCAATTAATCCAATGTGTGTGTGTGTGTGTGTGTGTGTGAGCATACGGTGTAGCCTGAGTGCAGACTGCTGTTGGAGCTGCTGGTTTTCTGAGAAGGTGGGTCTGGCTCCGTCAGGCTGCTGCTCAGTGAGTCAGTGTCTCCGTTGAAACAGTCAAAGTCATCCTGAACATGACATGCTGCATCACTACTGTGTATCTACACAAGACTCATGACTTTAGCTCCAATTATTAACAAATAATGTATAGAATAATTAAACCATGTCTATGTAGTAAACCGTGAAATAGTGTAAGAACGGGGAAAAAAAAATCACCTCAGTTTCTTCTGAGTGGTGTGTGCTTCTCCTTTCTGGGAACAGAACAAAGAATTATGAGACAGGGAGAAAGGGTAGAGAAAAGTTCAGATTGGAAATGTCAAGACTACTTTTTAGTTATAAAAAGATGTTTTTGAGATTTGTTTTGTCTTTTTTTGGCTATCTACTTGGCTAGCTTTTTGATTCCAAACTTTGTAACCTTAAAGATTGTTATATTTAAGTTCTAAGTACCAAGGTGACAGATACGTTGTTGACACAATATATTCTTCTCCGCTTTTCCCTTCTTCAGGGGTTGCCACAGTGGATCAACATTTTTTTTTCCCCTGTTCACTCTCTATCTTCTACTCTAACTCCAACTACCTTCATCTCCTTTCTCACTGCATCCATCAATCTCCTCTTTGTCTCCTACCCGGTACCTCCATCTCTACGATCATTCTCCTTATAACCACTGTCCCTCCTCTGAACATGTCCAAACCATCTCAATATGGCTTTTCAAGCTTTTTCTCCAAACCTCCTTGTCCTCATTCCTGATCCTTTCCATCCTTGTCTCTCCTAAAGAGAATTTTCAATACAATGACATCAACAGGGGGTTGTGTTACCATTATACCTGTGGAGGAGGACGCTGAGCTGTTAGTGTGATGAAGAGTCTACAAATAAAAAAAAAAGGTTTAAAATGATGAAATGATTAAGCAATGATTCATTAACTAAAAAAAAGAAAGACCTGCACTGCCGGGCTTTTCGTTCTTGTTTGCAAATTCCTGAAAAGACAAAGAAGTTAACAGGAAAAAGAAGGTGACGCTGAAATCTTGCAAAACCTACAGCAACTTTATTTCCTTCCCTCTTTTCTACACTAACCCTCCGTTCGCCTGCACTCTGTTGCCCTTCAGTCTACTGTCTGCCTCTGATGAGCTGTCGTCGTGTGGCGTTGTTCCATTAAACAGTCCGGTCAGGGATACATCTGCTACCATGGAAACAAGCGGAGATCCATCAGCAGGGTATCCCTAGAACAGCAAAAGGGGAACAGCCCCCAGAGGCCAGCAGCACCAGACGGCCCTGCAATCGCTGTAACTGACCTCTGCTCTTGGTCCTTCTGTGGCGAATGGTGGTGTGGACAAGGTCACTGCCCGACTTCAGGCTGTTGTGACGCTTGCTGCGTAGTTCACTGAACCACGTCCCTGACAGAGTTCTCAGACGCACTGGATCAGACTCCGTCTGCTCCAGGACCCTGTAACGGCGACAATAGAACATAACGATTACAGTGTTGTGACTGGCTTGTCCCTCCACCTAACTTTAGACCCCACCGGGTGGTGTAAGCAGCAAAAGTGAGCTCTGCATTATGTCCCTACATTTAATTGTAGACACCTTTTTCCATACTATTGTAATCTGAGCACAGCAACAATTAATTTTTTCATGATTTTATTTTGCCTGTTAATTGATTTTTCAAGGGTTTTACACAGACAAATTATGGTTGTTGGAAGAAAAGTGGCAGATTTTTTAAAAAAAAACTCAACACACTTGTGCATTTTCATTTTTGACCACTGCAAACAATAGAACTGACACCTAAAAGGGGAAAATATCAGCTCTGACCTTACTCGTCCTTCGTCAAGGCGGCGCAATTCCAAGTCTCGTTCTAAGACCTTGAGGATAATGGTCTGTTCCTGTTCTGACAGGTGGCTCAGGTCAAGATTAGCGTCCGACTCGTCTTTGTCCATCCCTAAAGGTAAGTACACCACAACAGAAACCTTAAATAAACAGTGTGTCTTATCTTTATTGGTAACTGTTGAGTAGAAGACAAAACCTTGTTGATTCATTACATTTGTAGATTAATACTTTTAAAATGTGTCCTAACCTTTGTTTTATTACAGAACAAGCGATCAACACATGTCTGAATTTATCAGAGTCATTTCAATGACAACATCATAATTAAAAGAGAACATTTCTGTAAACGTGTCAGGATTTCCCCAGGCAACATTCAGATTAAGAATGACTTGTTAACGCTTTTGTTCTAAATCCTTTTTCCTTAGCCTGGAAACAACTGTGGACTTTCGGGGCACAGTGTGCTTTGAGAATAAGTGTCCTCCTGTGGATTTGTTACCACAGCAGGGAAAGACACACGCTGTTCAGTGGCCAATGGCTTTGGGCTTCTGTAGTTTATGTTCTCAGTGTACTACTGAGGCCTGTGAGCAAAGGCTTGGTTTGACATAATATGAATTAGGCATTGAAACTGCTAATAAAATACAGCAAAGATTCCAAAACACATTATCTAAGTCAGGGGTGTCCACACTTTTTTTTTCTTGTGAGCTACTTTTAAAATGTCCAGCTGAAGTGATCAATCTAGATTGGATAACGCTAAATATTGGCCCATGTGAACTGGATATCTTATCCTATACATTGTTATATATTTGTTATACTGTCTGACTTAATACCTGTATGATTCTCACTTTAGCCCAGTGATTAGCATCTTGAAATACAATTTTATTCCTAGTTTTAATTACGTACTATTATTGTTTAATGTTATTGCTCAGGACCTACCAACACTCTGTTGGAGATCTACTGGTAGATTTCGATCTACCTTTTGGGCACACCTGATCTAAGGTGAAGTAAATGGTTTAGTTTAAATTAAATATAGCTATAATGAATATTTAATAATCACACATAAATAGGCTTTACAATGTTTTTGGCATATTTTTCACCTCTACCTGAGCATGGGGCCCACCTTATTACATATTTAACTGAAATAATAAAAGCGTAAATATTATGGCCTTATTTGGGCTCCTAACTAAGCAAAAATACATGTTTAACTTATTATATATATAAAAAGCATTGATTCAAATATCTAAAAATATGTAATGTAATATTAACACACTCTGTGTTCAGCCATGTTGGATTAGAGTTGTTGTATTTTTAACTCATGTTGACAAGCTGAATCCTATTTTTGTATGTGTAATAACAAGAAAATATTAATAATAAAACCACCAGTAAGCTTTAAATTGATATATAAGGGCTGTAATAGACGTACAAAAGTGCTGAAAGCTATATGTCTGTTAATATACTTAAATACAACATGTGTTTATTTATTATACTACGATTTTATCTCCATGTTTTAAGGTTAATACACTTAACAATACTAGTTAAAAAAAGGAAATGACCAATGGGCTGCTGTTAAACCCTCAAATGAGCTAACGGCTAGCCTCGACGTTGAAATTTCCCACAAAAATTAATATGTGGCGATAATTGTTTTGTCCTTGAAAAATACTTTAAAAAAATACAAAGTTGAAATTAAGGTTCTATTTAAATATATAAATATATATTTCTTATCCTTCTTTCTGCTGTATTTTGTGTATAAGTGTGAGAGAACACCCGTATTAACCTGGGGCTACTTACTTAGGAGTAATTAACGCATGCGCAGAGTCGTGTCCTCCCCAAGACGTTAAGACAGGCAAACAGGATGTCACACGAACGGTGCACCACCTGAACAGTAATAAAACAAGTTATATTCGTAGTAAAAGTAGTTAAATGAAAAAAAAAAATCAACATTTTACAAACTCACTGTTAGAATAAACATGTTTTAAACAGTGTTCAGCGCCACACAGAAGCACCGACGCTGACTTCTGTTAATGACTATTTATTTACAGTAGTCCCTCCATAGGGAACTAGGCCTGAGCTGCACTTCCCTCATCATGAGCACCGCGAGAGACAGCACACCTGTCACACTTTCCCACATTTAAGAACCAAAACGAAACTTTCCGCTGACACAGTCTCTACGACGCACACCCCGAGAAACGACACAGGCGGAAAAAAAGACAACTTTCTCCTACCTTTTTTGACAGCTTCCGTCACCTCCATCCGTGTGAAAGTTGGGTGAAAAGTTGTGGCTGAGTTCGGTGGATGTGTGTGTGTGTGCTCCGTGTGTATTGTGTAAGTTTGCTAAGTAAACGGAGTGAACACGCCCTCTAGAGTCTGTCAATCTCCACAGACTCTAACGCAGCAAAAAATGTACTTTTGAAATAAATATAATCCTTCATATCCCTAATGGCAGAACCGTAGGAAACTATCGAGTATCGAGTCGAAAACCCAATTTTTGTTTCCAAGACTCTATTTAAAGAACATTTGGATTTAGTGCGCTGCAAATGTGGCATCAGTTGAGTTTAACTTCAGGGTTTGTCCTAAAGTGTCTACAATAATAAATCAGTTATTTAAAGTCGATCAAGACGAACGGAGCTAAAACAAAAATAGTAAAGTCAACTTGAATGAAATCTAGAGTCTTCACTGACGAGAACATCTCAAGAAAAAACAATTAGTTTTGATATGTAGAACATAGATACACACATACACACACACACACACATACATAGATACCCAAAACATATACATACATACATAAATACATACAACTCATATACATATAAAAACATATACAACACACACACACACATATATAGACATATATAACATACGTATACACACATACGAATACATACATATATATACATTCAAACATACATAAACACGTACACACATATATACAGACATATACACACACACATATATATATAAATACTTATAGGCATGAGCAACTATTCAGACTTGCGGGTCACAGTGGTTGCTTAAATTGGACATGGGTGGGCGGGGTCAGGAACAGATAGAAGTAGCACTTGTCTGAACTAAGCTAAATGACATGTTAAAGACATGCATAGAGGCTAAGACGCTTTTAGCAGTGAAATGGCAGAAGGATAAGGATAAAATTGATTAAAAGTGTAACTTTGACAAGTCTGGTGGGCCGGATTAAAATGTCAAACCGGCCACAACTGGCCCCCAGACCTTAGATTGCCAGGGTCTGCTTTGGAATAGTATATATACTAGCAAACTCTATAAAAAAAACAAAAAGTATACAGTATTTGTATCCCCATATACAATATACACGGATGTTTTATCACCATACAGCAGGGTGGAGGTGAGAATGAAGTTTCCCTTCTATGTGTGTCCACACCTGTTAAACACACACCAGGCCGCACGGTGAACCTGCTGCTGCACACACACATACATCATCACAATACAAACACAAACACAACTCAGTTCCATTCTTAAGTAGATGGGAAACAACTGTAGCAGTGTCTGTGTGTCAGACTTTCCTCTTCAGCCACCGGAAAAATGCAAATGTGTTTGTGTGCAGAAAGGCCGTCTCGGAGCAATAGCCGAGGAGGGCATTCAATTCTCTCTTTTGTAAGCAGACTTGGATGACATCCACAGTCGGCCCAGTTGGGAAGCTCTCTTTGTGTGGGCTCTGGCACAGACAGAGACTGGGGCGTCCATCCAACTAGCCTGCAGTTCAGATAAAGGCCACAGGTGTCACTGTTCACGCTACACGCTGGGCTCTACTCTAACACCCTGCTGAGGGAAGGTCATTTCTTTAGGCGGGATAAGTCACGCTATCTGACTTATTTTTACCAGTTCACCGTAATGAAAAAAACAACTTTTTTTTTTGTTTGTTTATTCAGACATCCAGTGCTGAACATCTTTTTTTGTTCCATTCTCGTGGCATCACTGAACACGTTCAAACAGCATCATCAAAATACCAAAAGTGAGTCCATTGCATCACAACGGCGCAGCATTTTTCAGTAAAGTCAATATGTATTGTATGAGACAGAGTTAGGAGAGATTCAACATAAATCTCCACTTCAGATTTACACACCTCAGAAACACACTTACTTTTCTAACAGTGATAAATACTCATTTCTAATCCCTAACTAAAATAAGCCTAGATCTATAGAGAAAAACATCCACTCATCAGTCACAAAAGACAGTGTTAGGATGGGAAAAAAAAACAAATTATACTTAATCTGAAACAGAAAACAAAGCTAACCAAAATTAACAAAAAAAGAGAACAATCTACACTCGACAAAGACACCTGCCACATTATCAAATCCTATTTAAACTAAAAATAGAATTCTAAGAAGACAGAAAGGTCAGAATTTAACAGATTTTTACTTCAGTTTGCTCTATTTTAAGGTTGAATTGACGTTTTTCAGGGACCAATCAGTATCTTTTAAATGTCATCTCTTGAATTTTCGATCCTTTGACCTTCACTCTATATTATAACTATATGCACAGACACTTATTAGCCAATGCAGCGACGTGAAGCTAAAAATAGCATCTTACAAACACAACCAACCCTCTTTGGTGGACATCATGATCAAACAAAAAAAAATTATAGATGCTCAGAGGGGGAAAAAAAACTACAGTCCCAAGATGATGAGTCACTGCTGTGACGTCCTTCGACCTCGTCTCCTTGTCCTTCACTGGTCTTGACTTCACTGTGGCTGCTCTCTGTGTTATAACAGACAGGGGAGTTGATACAGACAGACAGGGTGAGTGTCCAGAATGAAAACACAACCGGAAGGGACAGTGAAGGTCAAGTAAAGTGAGCTGGTTGCCACTGACAACTCTGGCCACTAGGAGCTGCTGTTGCTGTACCACCAAATTGTCTCTCCTCACATTGACACAGGCGTTTTCACACGCTCATACTCAGCCTGGTAGTAGACTGATGGTAAATGTCCCGTATCCTAACAACTGGGTGCACGCATGGCCGGATTAACACTATCTGAGGCCTGGAGCTAATAACCAGGATGAGGCCCTTCATATTGTGTCCCAATCTAGGCAGGAGCTGACTTTTTTTTCATATTTTTGTTGACAGTGGGTCGACATAAAGTGTTGTTGCTGTTATTCTGAAGTATTTTCCTATCCATAATATTTTCCTACCCATGGAAAAAATTTATAGCCATATCTTATGAGCTTTTTACGGCCTGTAATATTTTCCTACCCACTGTTTTAAAGGTGGAAGCCTATGTTTATAGATGTTTTAAAAGAGAGACTAGCTAGATATTATTGGTGTAGAGAAAAAATAAATATAGGATCTACTTCCACTTATTTTACTCAGCAACCTGATCCCCCTGTCCCCCTGGTGGCGAAACGCAGTGCTGCAGCCACTTTGGCTCATTCCATTAATCTGGACATGGTTGCAAATACTCACATGGTTTCATAGTTGCTCTGTTCTTTGGATTTGAGGAAGCGCATGGCCAGGAAGCCGCCACCCTGTACGATCATCACCAAGATGATGCCACCGATGAAGCTGGACATGTCAAACTTGGCCTGTGAAAACTTGGTGTCTGGTTTTTTGTCATCACCTACAGAGAGAGGACACGGTGCCATGTGTTGATTGGGCTAAATTACATCAAATCCATGCTGGGCGAGAAGGGAACAGCGTGTCAGTTTGACTAAATGGTGTTGGGGAACATTTTCCTCAAGCTTCAGGGCAATAACGAATGTGTGACGCAAAAGAAACAAGATGGGTGGGGGATGAGCTGATGTCATGTACCTGAGCCTCCTTCCTCTTGTTCCTCAGCTACAATCTCCACCACTGAGGAAATATAGAGCAGCAAAAGGAGAGGAAAAATTCAATGATTTCTGCAGAGAAACAGTCGAGTCATTCCAGAATAAACTGATTGTTACCTGCACAGAGTTCAGCCACTCTGGTCCAGCTGCACTCCTTACGGCTGTCTGATACGTCACCCTCATCGGTCACACATCGGCCTACATCATTATCTAAAATCAAAAGAATAGACCTATAAGAGTGTGTGTGTGTGTGTGTGTCTGTAGGATCCTGTGTTTTCCTAGCCTGTTAAATAATTCAGTCAACTTGTACAAACAAGTTATCTTATGTTACACCAGCTGTGATGATTGAATTACTATTAGTGGCTACTGGTATGCATGTGGTGTGTTTGTGAATGTGTCTAGTGTCAGTATATCTGTTAGGCTCAGATTAGGGATCAAGACAAAGCCGACATTATAATGGATTCAGACAGAGATGCCAGAAAAATCATTGCACCGATATTAGAATTATTACGTCATGTCATTGAGATCGATATTGTTGTTTCCTCCGATAATGAATATCCAATAAAACAGGGGCTGGGTTTTTGTGGATGGAAGTGCACATAAGGTTCTGAGATGTTTGCCTCCATTTTGGGGCAAACAGCCCCAAAATCAGTATTGATAAATTTTGATATCTTTTGGTAAATTTTGGTAAATTCTGATATCCCTAGGTTTAGGTGTTGAAGAGCGTATTATATCTATGTGTAAAATCCAGACTGGGTGTGTGTGAGTGTGTGTGTGTGTGAGTGTGTCACCCTCTGGACAGAGCCTCCAGACACAGCCTGTCAGGTTGTAAACAGATACTCCAACACACAGGTCGCATGAATCAGCTATAGAACAATCTGCTGGAGAAAGGAAAAAGTGCCATTTTATAGTGCAAGACATTGGCAACCTGTGGATCTGAAATCAAATTTCTAGATGATACATCTGCCTATGTAGTGTCACATGATCCAATGTCCAAGAGAAGTCTCTATCTGTTTGTTCAGTATAAACACCATGTATATGACCATGTGCAAGAGAAAATGAACCCATTTCAGGCTCTGATGAAGTCAAAAGTGTATGTTTCCTATATGATTACATACATATAGATGGTACAATAGAATGTGGTCTTACCTGCCTGAGAGTACACAGAGTACACAGCTGCTAGAAGCAGCAGTGATGACAGAAGGACCTTCATGACCAACGACTGCTTCCCAATACCGAACACCAACACCAGAAAATGACAACTGGAGTCGTCGGCAATTTCACTGAAGATTGTTCCGAGAACGACGTTTCAAAAAAATGTCCTCAGAGCAGATTTCAGACATATGTGTCCCGGCCAAGGTTTAAAGAGAACAGGAAAAAGACAAGAGAAACTGAGATCTGCGTAACTTGAGCAACACCCAATTTTGGTTCCTTGGCAACCAATTGGCCCACCTCAACAATACTGAAATACACACCAGTTTGGACAGACTGACACCTGTTTACCCAGCATGCAATGCCGTCGCATACGTCTGCAATGACATCCCGTGTCCTTCACGGCCACAGGTTTTGGTGTGAAATTTGTGATCAGGTCATTTGGGTTAAAAACTTGCCTAAAACAACTGCATTAACCTTCCAGCTGCATCTAAATAAATGTAAGGTTAAACTTAGCCATTAAATTTCATCTTTATGTCGACTGTGCCTCATTTTAAAGTGTGGGTGCTGTTGTTCTGAATTACTTTCTTACCCATAGTGAAAATTAATAACCATATCTGAAGTTTTTTCTTACCCGTAATATTTTTAATCTTCTGTTTTTTAGGTGGTAGCATATATTTATAGATGCTAAACACCCATAACATCTATGTGAGACCTTTAAAAAGAGTGTATGTAGATGATATGATGGGTGTTTGAATAAGAGGAACATTAGTTTTAACAAACCACTTCCTCTAATTTAAGTCACTTGACATCGACAACCGCAGCCTCCCCTAGTGGTAAGGCCTAAAGCTGCAGGCCATTTAGCCCATTCTGTTATTCTGTCATGCTGATACCACTAAAGGTATATTACCAGAAGAATACAATGAATATGAAAAAAATGTAATTTTTATTTTTATAATTGTTAAGTAACCATAATATCTATCTTAGACCTTTAAAAGACAGTGTATGTAGATACGATGGGTGTTTGAACCAGGGGCGTAGCCGGAACCCATAAAATGGGTGGGCCCCGAAAAAATCAGGGGGGTCCAACCCCAAAGTATTATAGCCTAAGTTTGATAATGAACATCATACCTCATTATGACAATGCAAGCGCGGGCGGGCCTGACTGACAAGATGGCGGGCCCAGGCCCACCCGTGGCTACGCCTATGGTTTGAACCAGAGTAGTAAAGTTATTCTAGTCACTTGGCATCGACAATCGCAGCCCCCCGGTGGCAAGACGCTAGAGCTGCAGGTCATTTAGCCCATTCTATTACCAAATGCACATTTAGTGGAACCAGGCATTAACATGAACAAGAAATTGAAGAAAAAAAAAAACAGTCAGGTGGTCTGGTAATATTTTCCAATGACTGTATATGGATCCCTGTTAGGAACCCGCACCCCAGTTTTGGAACCATTGTTCTACACCTTCTCAGTATACAACCTCATATAACCAGCTGCGCCTCTGCATTACACAACTGCAGGAGATTGACAGTCACGACGCTGTGAATCCTATTATCACTGCCTCTCACGCCTTTTCCACCCTCCCACTTACAGCACTGTGGGTTCAACAACGCACCGTGTGTGAACGGCAGCTGTGCGGCGCTGCAGGAGCCCAGGGAGACCTGTAGGGTTAATGAAGAGAGTGTTATAACTGTGCAAATGCGAGACTGTCACATCAGCTCTGTACTATACAGTAACTGTTACTGGTGGTTCATCACGGACATAAAACGAGAATCACCTCGGTGCAGTCAGCACACCAGCCTCTCTGTGACGTGGACGGGAGCTTCGTGGACAGGAAGTGTATCCTTATATGGCTGCAGTCAGGAGCGCGCATTGATATGCACGACGCGCGCTCAGGCCATCCTTCTGCTGCAGCAGCCCCCGCACATTATCAAACCGGGGAAGCCACTCAACACCACGGATACTACCATCCACCCCCCTCTCACACCGTCCACGCCATCATCTACACCAGCCATAGGACTGGGAGGGATGGCGGTATCAGTAAAAATCAACGTTTTCCAGCTCCTCATCTCCAACTACCTCCATGTCCTCCCTCACTGCATCCATCAATCTCCTCTTTGTCTCCCACCTGGTAGCTCCATCTCCGGGATCATTCTTCCACCAATCTATCCACTGTCCCTCCTCTGAACATGTCCTAAACATCTCAATCTATCTTCTGTACCTTTCTCCAAACCTTCCCGTCTGTGTTGTCCCTCTAATCAACTCAGTCTTCATCCTGTCCACCCTTGTCTCTCATAAGGAAAATCTCAGAATCTTTAACTCTGCCAGCTACAGCTCTGCCTGTTCACAGTATAATGCTCGATTTTTTATTTAAAGATAATCCAGATGAATTATCTCACTGACTTGACGTGTTTCTGGTGCCAGTTTCAAGGATTTTTCCCACACAAACATCTCAAGGAAAAGACCAAATGAACCATATACAACATGTGTTCTGGAAAGGAACATCTTGTCAATGTCAGATAAGACAAAAAAAAAGAAGCCCAATGAGATAAAATTACACTATGCAAAACCTGTAAAGGAAAAACAGGATGAACCTTGAAGCAGAAGACAACACCAGGTGCCAGAAAGTGAGCTAAAAAAACAGAATATCTTAGCAGGAGATGATAAGAGAAAAGAGACAGATCTTCTCTAAAGATAGAAATCTGCTGCTAAATTTAGTGAGTCACTCAGAAGTGGGTGTGGCAACTATCAGAAGATAGATTTTTTGCGGATCTAAGAATCTCAAATCATCATGACTTTACTGCAATCCACTGTCCTTCATGGTCAGCATTGTCCAGCATCCACGTTAGATAGTAAATGTGAGTGAATTTTGGTGCAATCTTTGCAAAGTCCTTAGAAATAAAATAGAAATATCTCGATATTCTCTTCACTTTATCATCTCTATGTATCCAACTGTGGATGACACGGGCTTAAGGGATCGATCCCCGGGGAGTCGACCTTTAGTGATGTCCTTATATGATTTGAGGGGTGCGTGCTTACTCTTCCACCGATTCTCAGTGTGACAGTGATTCACACAGATGTGGACGTCGCTGCCCCATGAGTCATCCTGAGGAGCTTCAGCACCGCGGACAGCGCCGCACATAAGCTACCCCCCCTACACCACGTTGCCCCCCAGGCCTGGACCTCAAAACACCCAACATCAACCCCATCAAACTACAGCCCCACCTCTAAACACCCCCTCGGGGGGTACTTAGAAATGTGTGTGGGAAATGATGGGAAGAGGTGAGTGTGTGTTTGAGAGGCAAGCCGCAGTGGGAGGGGCCAGAGAGATGCCGCATTTTTCTGAATGAAATTACTCCACATTACATACCCTCCCATCTGTGTCCGCATCCCGAACGGTCGCGCCTGATTGGTGGAGGCTGGCGGCCGCTGACGTCAGACAGACTCTCTTGTGGACGAGACCGCGCGCGACAGCATCCATTCTGGCACCTATAAGCGCTCGGAGAAGAGACCGGAGACAAAGATGCAACAGAGGCAAAGAGGCAAACTTGGATGAAGACACCAAAGAGAGACTTTTCCACCGGATTATCATCTTTTTACAACCGGCACCTCAGCAGCATCCTCTGCCTGGGATCGTGTCAGAACTGAATTCACACCGATAGGAATCGATCACCCGATCACCTTAATCAGGTACGTGGAATATTCCGACGTGATGTGATATGTGCGCGACGTGCGTCTTTGCGTGTTCGTGCACTGTTGGGGGAAATCCTTTGTGGTGCAGTGAACCGGCGAGTGTAGACGTTATACAAGAGGATGCTGTTGTGCACGCGGTGATGTGCGAGGTACAAGGTGTAAGAGGGGTGGGGGGATGAGGAGTACATGTATATTAGTATCTGGTATCAGTACTTGATGAAATGTGAGGAACAAGAAGATGCCATACCAATGACACCAGAACATCTGAACCTCCTGTTCTTGGTCCACAGGCTTTTCAGCCAAGATATGCAGACAGTAGACAACTAAAAAAAAAGATCATGAGGTTTTTTTGAGATGTCTACAGATATCATAGATGGATTTGAAGTATTTCAATACTATGGGTCTACAGTCTGACTCCCTGAGGACAAAAATACAATGTAGGCTTATCCACTGATGCTGTGACTGAGTGTGTGACCACTCACTGGACTTCAGAGATGCTGACGTCAAAAGCTGAAGGCTACACTTTGAAAACAACATTAGCTCTGAGAGAAGGGACGTGGCCAACTCTGTCCCCAGAGATGGCCAGTCAATATGGTCAGTCGTATTTATATATCGCCTCTGGAACAGGGCAAATAATTAGTTAGACCCAAGTACTGTAGTACAGTTTGGTAGAGAGTATTGAGTATTCTTTGCCAGGGAATTTGGACAAGACTTCATTAATAGAAAAGCAGACAATATCTCAAATATTTCAGATATCCAGACAGGATTACATGTTCCCAACACAGGACACTGTCTACAAGTTGTTGAGAACAAACAACGATTACCTCACTTCAGGATAACCTAGAAGGACAGTATGTTGGCAATCAAAAATACACTTGTTACCATCATACACTGTGTAGAGTTTTAAAGAAATACTAGTTTCAGCAGTAGAACCCCTTACTATATTGTTGTTAATTTAATTTTCATAGCCGTCGATTGCTTCATGGAGTCCATTCCTTCAGCTCGGTGGTGACACCACATCCGACCTCCAAAGACTGAAGCCACAGCTTCTGGTCAAAGATGTGGTGCCTAATGGACCCTCATGTTGAAAGTGTTGTGACTCATCAGCGCTAATGTCCAACCTCTCTTTCCTCTTCTTCCTCTTAGGTCGTCGTAGTCAGACTGCTCTCCAGCCATGATCCTGAACTCCTCAGACCTAGAGTGGGACGAGTCCTCGGGTTTACCGGAGGTCTTCTTCCCAGTGGAGCAGCTAGACGAAAATCCATCTTCACATGAGTTTCCGTCGCTGACTATCTGGGGAGTGACCCTGTGTGTTTCAGGAACTCTCATTGCCGCCGAAAATGCCATCGTGGTCACTACGATACTGGCCACCCCGTCTCTACGCGCCCCAGTTTTCCTGCTCCTTGCAAGCCTGGGTTTGGCTGACTTTCTGGCAGGAGTGGCCCTCATCCTTCACTTCCTCTTCCTCTTCTGCATGGAGCCCAGTGACTGGTCTGAACTGGTGACCTCGGGGTTGTTGGTAACGTCCTTAACTGCCTCCCTCTGCAGCCTGATGGGTGTAGCCTTGGACAGGTACCTGTCTCTGAGCCACGCTCTCACCTACGGCTCAGGCCAATCACGTCGCAGAGCTGCAGTGCTTCTGCTGCTGGTCTGGGTGGGAGCATGTGTCATTGGAGTTGGACCGGTGATGGGGTGGAACTGCCTAGGAGAACCCGAATCCTGTTCTGTTGCACGCCCTCTGACAAGGACATATCTGTCGCTGCTCTGTGGTGCGTTCCTGGTTGTCGTTGTTGTGACCCTACAGTTGTACGCCGGGATCTGCCGTGTAGCTAGGAGGCACGCCCACGCCATTGCTACCCAACGGCACTTCCTGCCAACAAACCCTTCGTTTGCCAGTAAACACGGCAGTGGCAGGGGATTCTCTCGGCTGATCCTGGTGCTCAGTGTGTTCGTGGGCTGCTGGATGCCTTTCTCCCTTTGGGGGCTGCTGGGAGATGCATCCAGCCCGCCTTTGTACACCTACGCCACCCTGGTGCCAGCAGCAGGAAGCTCACTGCTCAACCCCATACTCTACAGTTTGAGAAACAAGGACATTCGTAAGGTGCTGCTTCAGGCCTTTTGCCCTCACAGAAACACTCACAACACGCAGATCCACTACCCCGTGGATGTGTAGAACTGCCAAATGAATCATAACAACATGAAACGGAATGAATCAAGACATATCACTGATCACGTGCCAAGATACACAGACAGAGCTGCAATGACTGTCAGCCAGAACCTGAAGCCTCAAACTCAAGAATCAACACACACACAAACACTCCCACACACACACAGGCAGCACGTCTCGAAGAGCAGACGTCCTCCTCAAGATCAGAATGTACTGGACTGTCCCGGCAGAACCGCCCTGCTCGCGGACACCAAGATTAAACGTACTGTCCTGTGTGTGTGCGCTTTGTGCCTCCTTCACAGTCAATTGTAGCTCCACCAGAGTGAAACAATCAAACGCAGAGAAGGTGCGGAGGAAACTAATTGTACAATCTGAGAAGAAAAGTAGACGTAGGGACCACTTTGGATTTTCTTAACGTTGCTTCTTGACACGGTGGCAATTAGGGAAAATCTATACCTGAGTAATAATAGTAGTGGCCTCTTTATTTTTCTTAAGTGGATTTGAAAATCATCAGCACTTTGCCTAAGACCAGATGCATTCTAATTTCCGTAGTTCTGCCTATATCAGTATAAATGTGTAGATGAATGAGATCCAAAGTCCACTTTAATTTACTTGAATCTTGAGAAAACACTGTCCCAGATGTCGGCGCCTCTATTTTGCACATGCTGTCAAAGGCACTTTGGAAATGTACCGACCATATGTTCATGTTGCACAATCTTTTTCAAATGAATGTTTTATACCAATGAATAAAAAATATGCTCTTCTACTGCACAATGTCAGCCTCCTTATCTTCACTGCTGCCAATTAATTTTTCTCCATCTCTGGTCTCCGCTTTGATCAAACATGAGCAGATTACCATCAGGTTCTAACCCAGTGTCCACTTCAGTTTCATTGCCATCACTGTAAACAGCATCATCCTTTTAAGGTCCTCGTAGCAGCTGTGGCACCAGGATGAAAAAAAATCCACTTCTGATATCAAGTTTACTGTACAACTCCTTCAGTACTGGACACATTTTATAAGTATTTCGAGGATATGAGTCATAAATTAACTGTCGGACCAAGGCTGGACGGTGCCTGGTATTCTCAGGAACTCCTTATCTCAGTGCAGCATATGCTGTTCAAACACTCAAAAAATATAAACAATCTCTGCAATATACTCTTTTATTGAAATAACTAGAATTATTTAAAAATTTTAAGGCAGGAAAATGAGAACTTTGGCAAAGCATGATGTGAGATTGTGCTCTAACAAAAGCAGACCAGAATAGGCACTTAAAAAAACTGCAGTTGATTGTACTCAGTTCTTTCTTTGACACAATAATGGCATTTCCTTTGGCATTAGGAGAAGTGTGGATAAAGTAAATTAAACTAATAAAATGACACAAAGCATAAAAATACAAATATGTATACGACAGGATAAAGCAGACCCTAAACAGTGATTGACGCAACGCAACCTAGTTCACCCACAGAAACCAAGAAGAAAGGAGAACAGACACCACGGACGTGAAAGAGAAATAAATCAATGTTGTGCTAATGTTCTGTGTGTCAGTCTCAGCAGAAACAACCTCAGCCTACTGACCTGAGCCAATACTTCCTGTCCCACTGAATTAATCATGAATCGATTTATCCCCCACGACCAAATGGGTCTCCTCCAACATGCTAACCGATCACAAGAAACACACGAAAACACCAACAAAAAGTAATAATAAAAAAAAATACCAGCAGGATTGTTGGGAATGTATGTACGTTAATTTGGCTAGATAATAATAAAACAGGAGAATTTATACTGTAAATCGACTGGGGACGATGGTTGACATGAACCATATACTGTATTTTCATAACACCAAATACTTTAAAACAGAAAGGTTTCTAAAAAAAAAAAAAAAATTAGCCTGCAGCTCACATGCACCAGCTTGTCGAAGACCCTGTGTGATACTCTGACTCAGCAGGAAAATGGGCGTCACAGCAGATAACGATCTCACATCGATCACACAATCAGTTTGCAAGTGAGAGGAATGGTAAACTGGGTCACAATCACAGTCTCATCTCCAGGTCTGCACCATGGTGATGGACCAAATTGCTCTGAGTATATGTACTGTATATAAAAAAAAACCTATAATCCAATGTGATAAGGAATGTGATAATCAACATCTCAAAGGCACATGTGATGTGCACGCGTGAGAGCATGAGGGGGGGACGCATGTGTTGTGAAGACGTTTCGAGGAATACAATGGCGGTGTAACGTGAAGGGCAAATATTAATCGGACCAGTCGTCATCATCGAACTCGGAGGAGTCGTCCTCGCTGTCGCTGCACTCCACAGCAATACGGCGGGACAGGATGGCGGCCACATCGTTACCAAAGTGGTTTTGCTTCTCCTGCTCCCGCTGGGCCTCCACCTTCCGTAGATTGAACCCTGAAAGGAAGGTCAGAGCAGACGATTGAAGGTCACCATTTGAACTAAAAATCAGCAATCCTGTCGCTGTCAAATACATTTTGTGCATATTGTTTTCTTCAATTTCTTCTTCATTTTAATGCCAGCTTCCACTAAAGGTAAATTTCTTTGGACAAATGTAATGATAACAAAGAAGGTCGATCGTAACAGATATCCATTCCCCATGATTTTCTTGATAGTAACCAAAAACATCTGTTATAACATCAATAGCTATGGCACTGTAGCGCCAAAAAACATGCATAAAGGAGAAGAAGAAAAAAAAGATGGCTTTATGATCATTGTATTCTCCAGGTAATATACCTTTATATCAGGGCATAAAGTACCAACTATGACAGATGACTGCCAGGTATTATAAAAAAAAATCTTCAGCTCACCTTGTCTGATGGCGCACAGCAGGTCACTGCGAGCATCACCTGCTGGGGCCGGCTGCTGTTTGGGAGCAGGGGTCGATGATGCTGCGCCACTAGGAGGTGGAGGAGGTGGAGCAGAGTTGTCGAAGGATGGTGGAGGAGGGCCTGGGGGAGGGCCACTAGGAGGTGGAGGAGGTGGAGCAGAGTTGTCAAAGGATGGTGGAGGAGGGCCTGGGGGAGGTGGGGGAGGAGGAGGGGGTGGTGGGCCGCCACCACTTGAAATGGGTGGTGGTGGAGGTGGAGAGACAGAGGACATGGAGGGCGGAGGAGGGGGAGCAGCAGGGGTCGGGTAAGAAGTGGGAGTAGCGGAGTAAGGTGGAGGAGAGGGTGGGTTGTCAAAACCAAGGGGTGGTGGAGGAACCCCGAAACCACCTGTTGGGGGAGGTGGAGGAGGTGCAGGGGGAGGTGCAAGGTTGGGACGGGAGTTGGGCGGGGAGGTGGCCATGGGTGGAGCAGGAGGCGGGTGGCTTGGGCTGAGGATACTGGCCCGCTGCTGGGTTGGTGCTCCGTACTGTCCATCAGCATAGCTGTAAGTAAGAAGGTTTTAGATTTGGGGGTTTTGAGAACTATAGGATTTAACATAAAATGTAGAGAATAAATCTATAGCACATTAGCATAAGTTCAACTTTCACATCAAGATGGGGGCCGCAAAATATCGTTTGGCGGGCTGCAAATGGGCCACGGGCCGCGAGTTTTAGACCGCTGCATTAAACAAAGAGATTCAAAGTTCTATGGTTGAGATGGGCCCAGAAACCTCGCAGTAATAGTTTTATTGTAGGAAAAAAAATTACCACAATTCTATAGTGATTGTTGGACATTCCATATTTTTTTTAAATAATGTTTAATGTCCTTTTTTAAGCACATTTCTCCATGGACTACAGCAGAAATGGGGAAAGCACTGCTTTGGCTTTTTAAGCTTATCAGACCTTAGCAACAGTAACTAAGAGAGAAGAGAGCTTATGCAGTGATGTAGTGATGAGTCAACTCCACAGGAGCAGCCCAGAGTATAATTTGTGTACTGTCCGTCAGCAGCCCTCTGTTATTTGACAGCTTTGTAACCTCTGGTTGGCTGTCTACTATTATCTTTTGAAGATTTATTCCGAGAAGTGATCCGAGCCTTAGTCTGAGAATGATTTAACCATCGAGTGACAGCTTCCTTCTCCCTACTATTTTAAATAAAAAAAGGGAACCAGACCAAGACTGTAAAGTTCACATGTGCAGATTGAATGTTCACCGCATGGAGGTAGGAAAAGATGGCCTTGCTGTATGAGTAGGAAGTGAGAATGAAGGTGCTACGTACGTCATGTATGGTGGCGGTGGAGGCAGCATGTCATCAGTGCCAGGCATCGACAGAGGGGAGGTGGGATCATAAGCATAGGAGCCAGTGCTGAGCTCCAGGCCTTCTGAGGTGAAACCGTCTCCCGATCCAATACTGCCGTTCAGACCCTCGGTGGAATTCCTTGAAAAAAAATGCAGTAACTTAGTAAATGCCCTCCAGATAACCCAGTCCAGTCCAATATCATTAGTAGTTCTACGAAAGACTGGGTTCTGAAAACATTACAACAATAAATGTTTGTAAACCTACCTAAACTGATGAATTAATTTAAGGTTTTTCTTTATAAATAAAAATGTACACTCAATTTTAGGGTAATACCTCAGAAAACCATAACAAATCATACGCAGTAGAGGACAACAGGTGAAGACAACAGGGCTAACATAAAGAGACACATCACAAAACATCAAAAATAAAATCAGGAAGTTAAAAATAAACAACTGAAACTGAGTTCTTAGAATCAAAGCAAGTACAAAGTGATTGTAATGAGCTGGGCACTGCACTTGTTTACTGCACTTTGCCAGACACAAGACATGCTACACCCAAGCCCGCGGGAACATTTCTGGACAGGACATACCGCTGACTGCCGAGTACTGATAAGAGAAAAGAAATTTAGTCATGCCAAAAGCTCTGTGCCTTTGCTCTTAGCCAAAGAAAAAAGTATTCTCTAACTGTTTTATCTATAATTAAAAATACACTCACAGTGTATTGACAATCCATTCATCAACTTACATCATATCATTCTTAGGCACCACAAACTCCTCCCCCATCTTGAGACGTTCCCATTCTTCTTTTCGTGTCTTGATTTTGCGTGGATTGAGGTTTCGCTGGTGCAGGTGATCCTTCTTCTCCTTCTACTCGAAAAAAAAAAAGAACACAATTCTTGACACTAATATCCATTGCATACCTATAAATGTCAGTGCCTTGTGCATGTGTGGGTCTACACAAACAGGGTCACGTGTCTCACCCTGTGCTTGCGTTTCTCCTTCATGATGTCCTTGGTGTCCTGCAGCATCTTCTCCTTCCACAGATCGAAGAAGTAGGAGGGATTGGTGTAAAACTTCAGGGCTTCCTTGCCATCATCGCTGCAGACAAAAAAAATCCACGCTCACAATCATGTTGATGATACTGACTTCTGGGTATCAGCCAAATACCTTTTGGATTTTGGATCCTAGTAGGATGGAAAAACAGCAACTACAACTCGATGTAAACAACCTCCTAGATGAGTGTTTCCCAATCCTTTTTGCACCCCAGACCGGTTAAATGTACTACTTTTCACTGACCAGTTGTTAAGTTGTGGCTGATAAAAACCCCTTAATAAAATTTAATTTCCAGTGTTTTGAAATATTTTCTTACCTATAAAACCTTCCTACCTGAATAAAGTGTGCATGCGCGCGCAACAAGAATTTCTCAAGTGCACACAGCCTATAATTTTCTGCTACCAGACCGGTATAAAAAGTTAGAATCTTGTAACAATGACTCAGCATCATTTTGAGCTTATTGTTGTTGTCATCACTGAGAAAATATTTCCTAATCAACAAAAGTTGATGATTAATGATGATGCAATCCTAGCCATTCTATTGTTCAGTTTTATCGGGGCCAAAAGAGAACATTATTTCTCTGCAGCCTGGCACATATTCACCCACGGACTGATACCGGTCCCCAGCCCAGTGATTGGGGACCACTGTCCTAGATGGTGCCCTGTGGTACTCCTCAGTCGCCATCCCTATGTTGTGTATGTGTAACGGCATATTTTGTTGACATTACGAAAGCAACATTTAATTGTTTTTGGACATGATGTCATCACAAATAAAATAAGAGATATCTAATAAAAACTGCTTAAATAAATCAGATCTTAACATTAACACAGTGTCTTATATTTAGATTTAAAACAATTTTATTCTCCTTTTATAAGATGACTGTATGAGACTGAGAACAGATTTCCGTCTGCAGCAGGTGTCAGCACATTAACAAGTTCTAACACTTCCCCTTAATGTGAACTGAGCTTGAGGCAAGTTATCTATGAATAACCTTTGTCAGAGCTGCTTCTCGTTAACAACACTTCAGATTTGACCTCCTGCTGCTTCTGGTCATTACTCTTTCAATTAAAAAGTGAACTATGTATTTTTTGATATTTCAT
>JAFBJS010000377.1:655572-671355 GCA_016785265.1 Paraplagusia blochii | reverse complement strand
GGAGCTACCAGGTAGGAGACAAAGAGGAGATTGATGGATGCCGTGAGGGAGGACAATGAGATAGTTGGAGTCAGAGTAGGAGATACAGAGGACAAGGTGAGATGGAAAAAGTTGACTCGCTGTGGCAACTCCAGAAAAAGGGATAAAACGCAAGGAAAAAGGTAAAGATACTGATATAAAAAGCCCAATTTTTTATCACCTGACCAAATCGCCACTTTTTCAGGTCAGAAAACAGTCACTCTTCATTGACAGACATATTCATTTGAAAGCAGTTGGAACAATAAAAATTCCTATCATGATCCCCAGTTCGTCTGCACCTCCTGCCCCAGGTATGAGGGTGGAGGAGTCATGTCAGGAGCTCTGACCTCTTCCCTGCTGCCAGGACATTGGCCTGAGGCTTTGTAACATACAGCGCGCACCAAACCAAAGAAGCCCCCACCCCCAACACACACAAACAGTGAACCTTGTGGTCACCATGGTAACTTGATTGGGGAGGAGGTGGGGAGTGGTGATGATTCACAGAATGAGTCAGAGAGTTTAGCCTTGGGCAAAGAAAGAGACAGTGAGGGAGAAAAGAGAGAATAAAAGAGAGTGGGGGTGAGGAGTGGGTGAGGAGACGGAGGGACGGCCTCTCTCGCACTCTCACACAGGTGAAGGCTTCGTGCTTTGTCAGCCAACGAAAGGCACAGAGGGGAGAACAGCTGTCACTGATCTGAGGTCAGCGCCGCCCCAGACCCCGGGCTCACCTGTTCGGTCACGTCTGTAATAATTCACACGGCCGAGCAAAGGCCGCGGCGGCCTAATGGACACGATAAATCAGGAAACGTCGCCCCCTGGTTTATGTCACGCCGGCGATTTCAACTCAAATTCTGTTTAGTTTGTTTACAGTGTTTTAGGGAGTGATTTACAGTGATCACCTGACTGTCCCCCTCAGCCATGCAAGACAAAATAGTTTGTTCTCACTGAACAGCAAGTTGTCAGCGAGCACATCAATAAAAAGAAAACAGATTTCAACACCTGGACCAAATATTTAACTAACGCCATCTTTCAAGCTCAGGTTCCAGAATACATTTTTTTTTCTCCTGAATTTTACTAAAAGATGATTATTAGAAGCATTTTGGTAAATTTAGTCCAAGTTCTTTTTCGCTAAGTCGGTCATTTTTGTTGCAGTTTTGCTGCTGTCTGATTGGAGCTCCCTCCTTAAGACCCGCCTGTTGACATCTCAGTCTTGTTTATAGTCCCTTCCTATTCAGATGTCCTATGCGGACGGTGTTCTATGGGTTACACCTCACTCCTTCATTTTATTAGCAGGAAATTTTTGAGCACAACTTGCTTGACTGTGGTTGAATGTTTCTATTCTGTCCTGAATATGAACTCAGTGACAGTACTATGGCTACATTACAGTCGACAGCGGTGGCCTAGCGGTTGAGGAAGCGGATCTGGGTCCATAGGGGTTCAGGTTCGAACCCACCAGCTGATTGCCACTGAGGTGATCTGTTCCAGTATGATTTGGGTGGCTGTCATGGAGACTGCTAGCCCTGTGACCCGATGAAGATGAATGCATAGATTGAAGTCACGTGGGAGTTGTTTCACGTGGTTTTATCTTATTATAATTTCTAAATGAATTGTACAAAAACTTGTGAAAACTACTATTACTGCAGTGACCTCCTCTCCTACCTGGTGGATTTCTTTCTCATCCTCATATGCTCCTATCTGCTCCCTCCTCTTTCCACCTTTCTCCTGCAGAGGCGCTCCCATCGACGCTGCTCCCCACCGTTGTGAGCTCCTCTCGGGTTCGATGCTGATGACGGAGAAGGCCACCGCTCCCTCCGGATCCCCGGTGCCCGGCGCCGCGGTCCTCGGTAGCCGTGGGCCGATGACGATCAGCTGCAGGGCGACGAGCAGCGGAGGAACGAGCAGGAGCAGCAGGAGGAGCCCCCAGCGGAGGGACGGCTGCCTACCGCTCCTCCAGCTTCGCATTCTCCTGCCTGGAAGCGCCGGTGAACATCTCCGGCTCTCTGCCCAGTCATCCAAACTTTTCTCCCTGCAGGCGAGGAAGGAAAGTCCCAGCTGAGACTTCCCCTCCTCCCGCTGCTCCTCCTCCTCCTCCTCCTTTCTTGCCCCCAGGGGAGAGTCTCGGTGATGAAGCACATTCCTGGGTTAGACGTGGCCCCGTGTTGACTCCACGACCGCACTTTTATTTAGATCATAAACCTGAAATGTTTCCTCAGAAATCTCAGTGGACTGAAGCTGAGAGAGGAGGAAGAGGAGACAAGTAGACATGACAGGCAGGCAGACAGACAGACAGACAGACTCATGGATAGACTGACAAACCAATAGACAGCCAGTCAGACAGACATATGGATATACAAAAAAACAAACAGACACACAGACAAGAATGCAGGCAGACAGATGGACAGATAGATAGGCAGATACTCTGACAAACAAACAAATGGACGCAGAGACAAACAGATAGACAGAGAGCCAGATGGACAGACAGGATATTAGAGAGATAGGCAGACAGACACGCAGAAAGATAAACGGACAGATAGATTGTCTGACAGATGGACACATAGTCGGGGAGACAGACAGACAGGCATGCAGACAGACAGACAGATATATACTGTAGACATGCAGACAGACTCACAGATAGAAAGACAAACCAAAAGATAGAAAGACAAGCATGCAGACATGCAGATGGACAGAGTTACAGGAAGATTGACAGATATACAGCCAACCAACCAGATGGACAGACAGGCAATTAGAGAGTGAGACAGGCAGACTGACAGGTAGATAGATAGGCAAAAAAACAAACAGACAGGCCAAGCATGCAGACAGGCAGACAGATATATAGACAGGCAGACAGACTCATAGATAGACAAACCGAAAAATAGACAGACAGGCAATGAGACAGACAGATAGAAAGGCAGACAGACAAGAAGATTGACAGGTAGACAGTCAGCCAGCCAGATGGACAGACAGGTAATTAGAGAGATAGACAGACATATAGACAGGCAGGCAGACAGACAGGTAGATAGGCAGAAAAACAAACAAAGCGGACAAGATAGACAGACAGTCAAGCATGCAGACAGACAGATAGATGTATAGACATGCAGAGAGACAGACAGACAGAAAGAGAGAGGAACCACATTCATTAAAAGTTACAGCCACATAAAAAGTTTCAGATGGATCCATAACTCTGTCTTCAGTCCTCTGTTCTCTTGTCTTTACAATACTATAAAAAAGAACAAGATAAATATCTTATCCTTCATCTAATGCAAAAAAAAAATCCAGAGTTTTATTTATTTACAAACTTAAAAATGTGTGGATTTATTCTGAGTAATTCTGTTTTAATCCTAAGGTGATGTTAACATTAAAGATGAAATTAGATTAATGGTCAAACGTGATTCAAATGTGAACTTTCCATAATTTTACCACCAGGTTTGTCTTCAACTTCCCCTTTAGTTCAGTCTGATTTAATTCACTGTTGTGGTTTCATTAACTCATTACAGGAAAATCAATACAACCTTTAAATCTTTTAAGAAGTTCTAAAACTATTCTGTTTTTATGCAGCACTCCTCTAGGTGCATGCTGGTTTTTTTTTTTTTTGGGCATTTTTGGTTTTGCTGCATCACAACTCTAGACCAGAAGAAGTGTTGAACATCTGCACAGGAGCCCCGCGTTCAGCTGAATAAACACAGACACTCCTGCTCTTATTTTTAGTTCTGCAGCTAAACCTTAATTTTTCCTCCCTGCTCTGATTTCCCTGGTATTTACCAACATATGCTGTTCATTTAGAGTGAGTTATCAAACAGTTTTGAATTCTGTATGTATTGGACCAAGTCTGTCTTTGCGTTGGCATTAAAAAAAAAAAACCCTAATATTTGGTTCTGGTAGAACCTGGTGAGTTTGCATCTGTCCAGAGTCTTGGCTTTTTTACACATTCATCTTTGAGTCATTGGCATAAATAATCTTGAGAATAGAATTCTAACGTCTTGGTGAAGAACCTGGGAATACAACACCATATGTGCAAGGGTTTACAAATGTGAGTTTAAGCCACGACCAAGTGGGAACAAACAAGACTCTGTAAATGTTGAGGGTTGTTGTGAGATCAGCCACGATGGACAGATGAGAGACAGAAGACAGGAGACAGAGCTGACAGAGCAGAGGTGGAGGAGTTAAAAATGCTGAGATTCTCTTTAGGAGAGACAAGGATGGACAGGATCAGGAATGAGGTGATTAGAGGGACAACACAGACAGGAAGGTTTGGAGAAAAAGCTAGAGAAGACAGATTGAGATGGTTTGGACATGTTCAGAGGAGGGACAGTGGATATATTGGGAAAAGAATGATCCTAGAGATGGAGCTACCAGGTAGGAGACAAAGAGGAGATTGATGGATGCAGTGAGGGAGGACATGGAGGTAGTTCGAGTTGGAGATACAGAGGACAGGGGGAGATTAGTTGTGGCAACCCCTGAAAAAGGAAAAAGGCAAAAGGAAAAGTATATATTTATAAATATATATGCTACATACTGCGATTTCTCTGACCTGATGCAGATGCATTATATTTACAAAGGACAGGGGGCGCTCTGCTGTACAGTGGATCACTAAATGACACCTTGATTGTATCACTCATGTTATTTAACTGAGGATACACTCTTAAGTGCCACTCGTCACGTAAAACGTAGCGCCCATAGTTTTAAAAGAAGAAAAAAAAAATCAGAATAAATTTCCTGTCTTTGAATTAAGATACAGTTTGTGTCGTTAGGTTTTCTCAGAATATGAAAGAGAGCGGGACAGAAAATTATCATTTGTATCTGAATAAAAGCTTCTCTCGTGATAAAGAAGTGTTGCAGAGAGATCTCTTTGCTCTGCATCCTCCTCCTTCTCCTCCCTCCTCCTCCTCCTCCTCCTCGCTGCCTGTCATGTGGTGTCGTTGACAGCGAGCGTCTCTTTTCACCATACAGTGGAATTTAACAGCAAACACATTTCCCCTGGACTTGTCGGGGTCTATTTAGTCTGCCTGTTGACAAACTGTACACAATATGCAACCAGTTAACTTCTCCATCTGCTTTCTCTCTGTGTGGCTCTCTCACACACACACACACACACTCTCACACACACATGTCCTGGTTTTCATGGGTTGAGAGGACTTAATATTTAAAGGTTTTTGATGAAACTGGATAAATCAGGACGTGTGAGCCACAGGAATTTGAAGGGAATGTCAAAAAGATCCGACACTGGAGAAGGAATTCTGATGATGATGCCCTTGGTGGTGAAGCCAGGTTTCTTAAGCATCGTCTGCTAATTTTTAATAATTGAATGAATGATTTTACCCCTCGGACAAGCGGTAAAAGTTGAAACAAGAGTTTGGAAAATTGTCAAAAGTAAAGTGAAGAAAAAGAGGAAAGAGAGATAAAAAAAAGCGTTCAGGGGAAACTGAAAATAACTCAAGAATTAGCTGGACGTTTCGCAGAATGAATCTCCAAAGCTTAATGAGATGTGTGTAATCAAGACGGAATAAACAAAACAAACAAAAACACATTAATAAGAGCAGAGGAGGTAAATAGGATGCAGGAGTAAAGTGGTTTAAAACACTGACAAAACACTGGAATAAACTTGAATCATCATAAAGATGCCTCACAGATAACTTCAGACAGACTGACCTGAAGAGAGACAGGCAGAGGGATAGATAGACAGACAGTTGGATACGAAGACAGATAGATCGATGATGGATAGACGGACAGATTAAAAAAATAGACAGATTGATAGAAAGACAGAGAATTAGAAAGATAGACAAGAGATAAACAGACAGATAGCCAGGAAGACAGACAGATAGACAGACTGACAAATAGATCGACAGAAAGACAGATAATTAGAAAGATAGACAGACAGTTGGAAAGATAGACAGATAGATGATAAATGGACAGATAGAAAAATAGGCATATAGACAGATAGATAGATAGACAGACAGATGGATAGACAGACAAACAGATAGGTAGATAGACAGACAGATAGTTAGATAGACAGATAGGTAGACAATAGACAGACAGACAGATACATGATAGATAGATAGACAGACAGACTGATAAATAGAGAGACAGATAGAAAGACAGGCAGATAGATAAATAGATAGACACATAGGTACATAGATAGACAAACAGAGAGACAGACAGACAGACAGATAGAGAAAAGGAAAGACAGACAGATGGATAAACTGAAAGACAGGCAGACAGACAGATAGATATAAAGAAATACACACAAAAAGATAGAAAGGCAGACAGGCAGATAAATAAATAGACAGACAGATAGGTACATAGATGGACAAACAGACAAATAGATAGACAGATAGAAAGGCAGACAGACAGAAATACAGACTGATAGATAAAAGGAAAGATAGACAGGTGGATAAATAGAAAGACAGGCAGATTGATAAACTGATTGACAGGCAGACAGATAGATAAATAAATACACAGATAGATAGGTATATAGATAGGCAGACAGGCAGACAGATAGATAGATAGAGAGACAGAACAATAATTAGAGAGACAGACAGATGGATAAATTGATTGACAGACAGACAATTAGACAGATAGAAAGAAGGAAAGACAGACAGATGGATAAATAGAAAGACAGACTGACAGGCAGACAGACAGACAGACAGACAGAACTTTATTTATCCCTTGGGAGTTTCCTTCAGGGTTTCATCCAAAATGTTACATAACCTTCAGGTCAGATGATGTTTTGCCAAAACTCTGCCTTTGGTTCTTTTGCCGTCGTGTTTACAAAACATGACGTTTTGAACTGATTTTTGACGAGTACCAGCCCATAAACAAACGGACCACAGTTTTCCGTAGTATCCCATGATTCCCCGTGTTTGGGAGCCACTCCGACAGCTTTCTGGTGCCGGCGGCCTTCACCCTACTTCCCTCCGTTCCCTTATTTGGTTGAAGAATCTCCCAACGCTACATTTTTGTGCATTTGGTTTGAATGGCTTCGAAACCTCTCCGACACTCTTTGCTGATTTCCTGAGTCTGGTTTCTTTCTTCCCCCTCCAACACATCCTCCCATGCTCTTTCTCTCCCCTCCCCACCCCACCTCCATCCATTCCTCGGCTCCCCTCCCTTTGAGTCCCTGTCGAATTGTGTCCTTGACTGAACTCTCCTCGCTCACAGTCCCAGACAGCCTGAGCAAAGCTCCGTACTCATGGAAGCTCTAAAACACACACACACACACACACACACCAAACCTCATTAGGTTCTTAAAGAAGCAGTTACCAAGACAGAGTTACCAATGGCAAGAACAGAATGTGTATTTAAATATTTTGCACCTCAGATACATACATGATATGTAACAGACAGATATACAATTGTTTTCCATCACAAAAACCACCAAACAACACAAGACCACAGAAAAAAGAAGGGAGAGAGAGCGAAAGAAAGAAAGAAAGAAAGAAAGAAGGAGTGGAGCTCTGCCAAGACTCTGGAGTCTGGGGAGCTCCACTCCTTCTGACCCCACACACACACTCTTACACACACCCACGCCCTCACACACACACACACACACACACAGAACATGCATCGCTGCAGTCACGCAAACACAACTTCACAAGAGTCTCCCAGGGGCCAATCTTCGTAGCATTTCATCGTCTCTTTCCCTTGGAGTTAAAACAGTAAAACACATGATGCTGAGTCTCCATGCTGCAGCCCCCCTCAACCCCTCCACACCAAACCCCACTCTGCCCCCGCATGGAGCGCAGGAATCAACGACGGGACGCTGAGGAGGGCGTGAGGATGACGGACCTTCGGAGTGACGAGCAGGGCCCCCTGGTGGTGGAGCTGGAGTCGTATGTACAGATGCTGGTTTTGTAAGAGCAGGAACTGTAGTCAGTCCACTTTTCTCTGATGGGACACAACACGAGGAGTGCACGGAGCGGAACATTTGGCAAGGCTCATGGTATTCCAAAAAGTTGGATTGTGGGCTCAGATGTGGTTTTTCAGGTTAGCGCACAAGACAGAAATGCAGTTTTGGCGAGTCAAGTGCAGAACACGGTTGCTGGTTTAGCCAAGGGGGGGAGTTGAAGGAGGACAGAAAGAGAGACAGAGAGAGAGAGAGAGAGACAGGGAGAGGGCAGCGTGGCCGTAGTTGGTCCAGACTGCAGATGCACACACCAGAAAGATTTGGCGAGATAGGAACTTCAGGGAAGCTGAGTCCTCCACGTACCACAGCAGGACTCGAGAGAATGAAGAAATCTTTTTTTTTTTGTCTGTGTCCGTCAGCGTCTGGTTTTCATCTGTCAGCTCCTCTTGGCCTTTCCCTCATTCCAGCACAGAGTGTGAGTGGGTCCACACATGTATGGTTCTATGTGTTCAGTTTAGGTAGTCGATTGATCTACACAATAGTGTATGTATCTGTGTGTCGGTGTGTGTGTGTGTGTGTGTGTGTGTGTTTTTTTTTTCTTTAAAGTTGTGGCTGATTCTGATTGTCATTGCTGGAGAATTAAAGCTCTACTGTCCAAAGCTGGCGGCTAAATTCTCACCCTTCGTTTCACAGTCTCTTGAAAAGAAGTCAAAAAACGCGAAAAAAAAAAAAAAAAAAAAAAAAAAAGGGGAAAAAAAAAAAAAAAAAAAAAAAAAGCTTGCAAATCTGTAATAGCTTGGACTCAATGGACCTGGAAGAAATCAAAGACAGAAGGACAGAGAGAAGACGGAGGAATTACAACAGTCATACAATGACATTAATATAGTTTACGTCATAAAAACATGTAAAGTGGAGCCGTAGATGTGGACGGTTATAGAAGGATGACTGAATCTAGAAGATCTAAACAAGATCTCAAGTGATCCCTCTGTCCTATCGCGGTAGTTGCGTTCCAAGACCGACCACCAGATGTGAAAAATCGCAAAGTTCTCACATCACTAACGTATATATAATCACCCTAAAGAACCTCTTATATAGGGTCAAAATATTAGACATATTGAAGAAATATTACGTAGAGGGATGGAAAAACAATGATAGATAGATAGATAGATAGATAGATAGATAGATAGATAGATAGATAGATTTTAGCCTTCTATACGCCATCTATGGAGAAACTTGTGCAGTGCAGGGAAAAGGCAGAAGTATTTCACAATCACAGCACAAACCAATTATATTGTTTTGAGTAGTCTGGTGGGCCGGACTACAAAGCTAAACGTGCTCCATCTGGCCCCCGGGCCTTAGTTTGCTCATGTCTGATATTGGTAAAAAAAGCTACCAGCGATTGTTCGCAAATCCCCTTATTGTTTGAAAATGTGATTGTACAAAGTGCAAATCTTCATTTGTTGAGCAAAAAGTTCGGATTAAAAAAAAAAGATTGCGACAAATTGAGGGAACTAATAGAGGACGACGATGTGGAGAGGGAACACTGAATCCACCTGCAAGGACCTGAAACCCACCTACATCCAACTAGAACCTCTGAACTAGTCCAGATTCTTGGAGGACCGTGGCCTAATGTGGACCAGACCAGGAAGCAGGGCATCACTCCAGGTCCCCTTTAATTCGTTGCTTCATAACCAGTTTCTGAATTGGACCAGATCTGTCAGAGCTGCTCCACCAGAACATGTGGGTCTGTTCTGGTTCTGATCTGCGCTGCGTCCAGATTCTTCATCTGTAATGGATCTGCGGTGTCGTCCAAGAGGACAACAATCTGGACCCATTTTGTGAAATCTGCCCCGGAGCCTCGCGCGGTCGGCGTGTGTTATCTGATAACATACCTTGAACGTAGCGAGCGTTTATCAAACTCAACATTTTATTTGATTTCATGCTTGAGCTGCGATTTGTGAAGTCGGGGTCCAGAAAAAGTCATTTTTGACAAACTCTTTGACTGAAGAAGTAAAGTCTGACAAGTGATGCATTTCCTCAAACTGGAAAACCAAATTCCGTTTGTTGTTAATGTCTTCTAACATGTTTTGATCAGGAAAATAAAACAAAAACGACAAACGGGAAGGAAACATGTTCATAAAATGCTGCGGTGGAAGCAAGATTCACGATGGGCTTTTTTTTTCCTATTGAATTTGATTGGCCTGAAAAATATTTTTATCTGTTTGTTGTAAAAAATATATCTTCAGTCCCAATTGTTTTGTTTTTTGTTGGTTAATATTTTCTACAACATAATAGAAACTCTAATGATGAAAATGTGTTTATTTGGGGTTGCCACGGAGTTCACGGTCATTTTTACTGGTTCAATTACCGTAATGTTTGGACAATAAAGAAAGGAAGGAAATCAAACTCCTTGTCATTGTGACATTGTGATTCACACCACTGCACACAACCAAGTGTGACCTCTGTCTTTAACCCATCACCAAAGTGAACAGTGGGCAGCTTTGAGCGCCGGGGAGCTCAGTGTGGGGACGGCGCCATGCTCAGTGGACCTCAGTGGTAACTTGGGGTTCGAAACCGGGGACCTTGTGGACCCAAGTCCGCTTCCTAAACCACTAGGCCACCAACTGCCCCATCAAGGTGCATCAAGCCACACAAATTGTCAGAACTTCATCCAACTCAACTCAATTCTTCAATTTCAGTGTGTGGGCAATTATACTAAGGCCCAGGGGCCTGATGCGGCACACTGAGCTTTTTCATGCGGCCCACCAGCATTGTCCAAATTTTTTGCTATTTATCTTAGTTTTATGGAAGTTCTATCTTTCTGCTCTTGACTCGGCCCCTGCGTCTAATTCTGGGGCCAATTGTGGCCCGCAAGTCAAAAAGTTTGCCCAACTTTGGTCCAGGTTTTATAATGATGCACAATTTCGGTGTCAACCAACTTCGTCATCATCCGAGTCGGGTTTGTTGCCGTAACTTAGATGTTCGTGATGAAACCGGGTTGGAAATATACTTCATAAGCATGTCTCCTTAATAACCAGTGGTGTTTTGGGGTCCTTAAACACACCATAAGATTACACTGAAGCCCAGTACGTGTTAGTCTGCGAGGCTCCTGACGACAGCGGCCATAATGCTCCAACAAAAGATCGCACATCACTGTTTCAGAGCTTAACGAAGTTGTTCTTAGCATTTTGGCAGGAAATAGGTTTCAAGTTCGCCTTGTGGTCGTGAAAATAAAGTACTTATTGTTCGAAAATCACTTGGTCAACACTAAGAAATCCTTCTTGATGTTTAATGAAGGTCAATGATTCACAAAAATTGACTCGGGTCTCGATAAAAAAATCTATGGCAAACACAGCTTTAAACTATATCACTCACCTGCTGTTACAGGCTGGTGACACTGAAGCTGTCATCATTGGCTGGGTCCAGGAGCTGGCACAACACCCCACCTCCCCCCTGAGCCACCTGGGACGGGTAATGCTGTCCCATGCCCTGGAAGGCCTGGTGGGAGAGGGAGAAGCCACTGGCGTCCTCCTGATGAGGCGTGAGGTCCAGAGAAGGTTTGGGGTAGGAAGGGTGAGGCAGGGGAACGTGGCGATGACCTGTGCTCATAGGGTGTGGGGTCAGATCCCGCTTGTGGGAGAAGATGGCGGAGGGAGGGCTCAGCTCCTCGTAAAGCATGGGAGTGGAGTGGGAGAGGAGGCCGGGGCTGGGGTTGGAGTGGGTGAGGTGAGCGCCGGGGTTGGCGAGCGTGTTAATGTGGGGTTGGCTCTTGGGTGGAGGGCTGGGGTGGGTGAGAGAGTTGCTCTGGAGATGGGAGTTGGAATGGGCGTTGGCGTGCGAGCTCAGGCTGGTGTGAGGTTGCGTGTTGTGATGGTGCGTTTCGAGAGGATTCTGGACCAGCTGTGAGTGCGTGCTCGCATTCGGACTTGCGATCGGGTTAGCGTGCGGGCTCGGGTGTTGGTTGCTGTGCGTGTTGGAGTGTGCGGCGTGTGTGTGAGGACTGGGGCTGCCACTGTGTGATGTCTGTCCATACCAGTAGGGGGAGCTGCAGTAGCTGGGCGAGTCGTACTGAGGGAACTGGGGATCCTTCGGTGGAGGACGATGCGGGGGGCTCATCGCGGTGCTGCAGTGCGGCGTTACCCGGGGTGATGGAGAACATGAGGGAGAGAAGGTCCTGGACGGGACCGGGTGGTAGGACTGGGATGGTGGAGGAGGTGTAGGTTTGGGAGGATAAGGAGGCGAGGAGACACTAGGGGACAGGGAGGAGGAGGACTCTCCCGGGTACAAGGCTGGATATCGCTCTTCAGACGAAGGTGTAGAAGGATGGGCAGAATACGGGGAGGGGTACTCACAGGGGTCCTGGAGGAAACTGGAAGCTGGTGCAGGAGTAGGAGTGGCCAAGGGAGAGAGGCTGCTACTGTCACCGCTGTAATAGTCCAGCACCTCCTGGAACAGTCCAGAATTTTCCGGAGCAGACATAACTCCGATCGTTGCGGAGCTGGGAGAAGCCTTAGCTCTGCCTCGACCTGATGGTCTGTCCCTCTGACACGAGGACAACCCCCCTCTGCCTCCTCTGGACCCTCTGCCCCGTCCACCGCCTCCTCCACGCTTGGGTCCGGGTGCAGGTGTCGGCGAAGGACTGGATTGCGAATCCGAGTGTAAAGCGGAGACTCCCTCCTTTTCCATCTGCGGCTCAGTTCGTTTTCTGCGTCCGCGCCCGGGTTTGCCGGTTCCGCCCCCCTGAAAGAGAACATTCTGGCTCCAGTTGTACGAGGGGCCCGACGCACTCTCATGCCAGTCCATCATCAGCTTCTCTAGGCTAGACAGACTGGACTGACCCCCATCTCCGCCCCCGGGAGCATGCTCAGTGAGTTTAAACGGCCCACCTCCGGAGACGGGACCGTTAGTGGTGGCGACGGGGCCGAGGTGGGAGGAGTCTGAGGACGACTCTGAGAGGCTCTCAGGAAAGGGCTGTCTCTTGGCCTTTTGTGGGGTGTAGTTGGAAATGTCCAGGATGTCTTTGGACTCATTGGAGCCGTATTCACTGTAGCCGTGATACTGGGAACCGAAGCCATCTGACGGCCAGCCCCCATAACCTTGTCTGGAGGGAAAAAGACAAAAAATAGTTATTATAAATATTGGTACATGAAATGTCATGGAATGCAAGCCTCAAACCGAGAAACAGAGAATCTTTATATGAAACCTGATGGTAATTTAGATGATCTTTAAAAAAAGTGTTAGGGCTTTCTGATTATAAACTCTAGTGTTGTGTAAAAGAACTAACTTATTATCAAATAATAAATAGTAAATATTTATAATAGGAAAAATTGTGGTTATTTTCACAAAAAGAATATTTTTTATTATTATTGTTGCTGTTGTTGTTATTATTGCTAAGCTAGCAATGGAAAGTAACCAATAATGGCGACATTTTCCATAAATTATTCAACTTGCTGTAATGAAAAATTTTGTAGCCAAACAACATTTTCTGTAAACAAACTTAAAGACAGACTGGAAAGAGAACAGTTTTCTTAGTCTGGTTAAAAGGCAACAGATTAGTAGCAGTTAAAAAAGTTTAAAAAAAAATCTGAGTCACACTAGAGCTTAAGGTTGACCATATTAGCTACAGAAGCAAGAAGGAAATGAATGGAAGGAAATAAGAATAAATCCTAGTTAAATATATGACAAATTCCAAATTTAATGTATTAAACCTGATGTCATGTGTATTTCCAGTAGGTTGCACCATGACTCTATGTTCTCGTACCTGTAGCTCCACTGGCTGGAACCATAGGGTTTGTATCCGTCGAGAGAGGAGGTGGAGCTGAATGGGCTTCCTCTGTTCATGGACATGTATCCTCCTCCAGGTGATGTCGGCCCCGCTGTCTCTCCACGGACCATTAAGGAGTGAGGAAACCCAAAACCTCTCTTGGCTGCTGCCTGGTAACCGGAGTAACCCAAATGTCCAGCAGGAGCGCCTTTTCCCCCGCTGTGTCCGGACGCAAATGCGAAGCTGCAGTCGGATGATCTCTGTGAGGCCGCGGGAGAGGAGGAGGAGGAGTAGCCAGAGGAGAAGTGCCCATAGGAGGCAGGGTGAGGTGAGCCAGGGGAGTGTGAGAGAGACGAAGGGGTTGATTTGGGGTAGGCGGAGGTGGTGGGTGATGTCTGGGCCAGGCCGTAGCTGTACGGAGGCTTGGACGAGGAGCTGTGTGTTGGACCTGAACCCTCTCCGGCGGTGCTGGAACTTTTGGAGCACCACTTGGAGAAGCCAGGAGTCCAGCTTGGCCCGGAGGCTGGACTGGATGGCTCATAACCAGAAGTGGAGGAAAGTTTGCGGGAGTCTGTCTGGGAGATGTCCAACAGGTCCGAGGAGTCATCGGAGTCCAGCAGAGAGCGGAAGTATCCAGGGAAAAGGCCCTGGGAGTCCTCCCCTGCTGGCCCTCCACCTCTGCCTCCCCCTGGACTGCTGTAGGTGCCTCCCCTGCTGAGTTCACAGGAAGAAAACCCTCCCCTCCCAGACCCACAGACCTGAAACCCACCCAAGCCTTTTTCCTTCTCCATGCAGCCCTCCTCCCAGCCTCCTGCTCCGTTCGGCCAGTCCGGACCCATTGAAAACCCCTCGTCTTTAAAAGCGCCGTTTTTCCTCATCCGTCTCTTCCTGACTATTTTCTCCCCCCCTGGCTCAGTTCCTACAACACCCCCGCCTCTCCCCACCCCTCCCACTCCCTTACCCCGTTTCCGCGGTTGTCCGTGCTCGGTCAGCGGGCTGAGTTTCCGCTTTTTCCCGATGGATTCAAAGAAGTCACTGAAGGTGCTCTTACTGTGCTCACCGCCCCCGACACCACCTGCCGCACCCCCACCCCTGCCCATGCCCCCTCCTCTGCTACCCCGAGGCCGTCTAAACCCAGTGAGCCTGTGGAGCAAGGTGGATATTCCAGGGTTTTCCAAAGAGGCTTGAAAACTTTCCGGCTCACTGGGCGTCCAGCACCGAGGTGGAGAGCAGCGGCCAGTGGCAGGAGGCTGTCGGTTCAAAAAGGCCAGTTTGGACAAGACGTCGGCGTATTCTGTTTTCACGTCGTTAGTGTCATTTACGTACGACGGAAAGGGACAAGGGAGTTTAGTTCGACGACGTCTCCGGGGTTTTTTGGGCTGCTCTCCGTTACCGCTGCTGTTTGCAGTACTTGGAGGCTCTCCCGGTATTCCTGGCACAGGTTGTTTGGGTGGTCGTCCTCGTCTGCGTTTTAGAATCACCGGCAGTTCTCCAGGAGGGAACATCACCATAACACTCTTCCCATTGTTCTTCATGCGCAGAAGTGCAGTTGGCTCCCGGGCTATCTCTGGGCCTTCCACACTGCCATCAGTGTTCTTCTCTGTTCCTGCAACTGTCTCCAAATTAGAAATCTTGTAGCTCTTCTGTCTGCGGCTCAGGCTGACAGGTATACGCGCGACTTTAACAACAATCTTCCTCACCTGTGAAGTACAGGACAACAGGGATAGTGACAAATTGCATCAACATGCACGGGTGTAGACTTCATGTTTTCAACCATCAGTTCAGTAAATAAAATCTAGCTTTTTCCTTCATGTTATCTTCAAAAATAATTTCAACTTTTAAGGGAACTGAACCGGTGCTCTGATTCATTTAAGGAAATGCAGCACTAAACCATTACAGAGCTTCCTATCATCTGAACTAATTTTTTTATACCTATAAGTTCCCTGTCTCAAAGTTTTTCTGCTCAGTCAGAGTAGAGTGTCAGCTATGAGACAGAAGACATGAGGTGGAGCTGGAGGTGGAGGAGTTAAAGATGCTGAGATTCTCTTTAGACGAGACAAGGATGGACAGGATCAGGAATGAGGTGACAACACAGACAGGAAGGTTTGGAGAAAAAGCTAGAGAAGACAGATTGAGATGGTTTGGACATGTTCAGAGGAGG